>JAPYZI010001834.1:0-34568 GCA_030523105.1 Ophioninae sp. A BG-2022a | reverse complement strand
TGGGGGGGGTGGTGGGGGGGGGGGTGGGTGGGGGGGTTTTTGTGGGTGTGTGGGGGGGGGGGGGGGGGGGGGTGGAATATTTTCTCGTAATGGGTATTAATACGAAATGTATGAAACTGTGATTCGTTTAAAGCCCTGTACAGGGTGGATCACAAAAAAAAAACGGCCGGAAAAAAACGTTCGGATTTAGTGATTTTTTTAAATGAAAAAAAAAGTTAATAAATAAATGCGTAAAAAAGTTTCATAATTTTTTTACTTTCGAAGACGATTTTTCTTCGTATGATATTGGGAGAAGAAATTTTTGAGGAAACGAAGTATCGATGAGGCGTGTTGGAGTTTTTGATTTTTAAAAAAACGTTTGGAAAAATTCTGTAGAATTGAAAAAAAATATTGACGAACAATTTTCGTTGTTGCGAATTATTGTCGTCGAACTGATCTCTGCTTTTTCACGTTTTTCCTTTCTGGCCTCGATTGCAAAATTGTTAAAGTCGTTTTGAAAAGAAAAAACAAATTAAAATTAAATAATTGTTTCTCGCGGATTATTGTTATCCCTGCTTTTCCACGTAATACCTTACTGACTTCGGTATCAATATAAAAATAAAAAAAAACAGTAGTTGAAAAAAAATGGATAATTTATTACGACTTGTTTCGCGTATTATTTTTGCATCAATTTTTTTTTAATCACCCTGTACAACAGTATAAACGTTAAATTAATTATTTTTACACAACCTTAATGCTAGAATCCATAGTGAGGTCAGGATGGAATACTATTAAATTTATCCTTTCTATTCTCGTATCGAGAACAATCCGATAATTGAAACCGAGCTCGACGTAATAAAATCAAGACGGAATTTTTCCACTGGAGGCTCGTTCCCTTAACCCTTGAATATCGTACGTTTTATAATGAGCCAGTGATGTTTGAAATATCAATTTTTTATTTTCATTTTTCTCGTTTCCGTTTGTTCCCCCACTCTCCGATATTTTTTCCTTTTATTTTCTCTCTCGGCGTGATCGAAGGGGATTCGAAACGTTTGTGCAGCTCGGTGTGCGTATCGTGCATATGAGAACGATTTTCCTCGACGCGAGATCGCCACCGCATTTCGCATGCGGCGGACGTTTGCGCCCGGTATAGGTTATGGTACGATGGAGGGGCGGGGGGGGGTCTCGTTTGATTTTAATCGAAATTCGAGGGGGTATCGATGGTTATCGATACCGAGGAATGTGCCCAGGAGGGGGGGGGGAGGAAAGGGAGGGGCGAATATATTTGCGTATAATATATTTATTATGTGATATTAGATATAATATTTATATATTAATATATTAAGTATAGCATAGTAAATATATTCTTTTATTTTAGAGAGAGGGAGAGAGAGAAAATATTTATTATATATATATATATTAATATATCATATATTATTTACTATTTTATTTATTATATTATATATTTATCTCTTTTTCTCTCCGTTATATATTATTTATTGTGTAATATTAGGAATAATATTTTTATATTATTATAATATGGATATATATTTATTAATAATATAATAAATATATTGTCTTGTTTAGGAGAGAGAGAGAGCGAAAATATTTGTTATATTATATATCAATATATAATATAACAAATATAATTAAATATAATATAATAAATATTATATTATATTTAATTATAATAAATATAATTAAATATAATAAATATATCTATATCATAATCCTTTACTTTATATCATTTTTACATTTACATCATATGTATATTATTATATATTTTATATTAATATACTTCCACACCTATATATTAATATTTTTTTCCTCTATTACATAATATTTACTACCTGCCATCAGAAACAATATTTTTATATTATTATATCATATATAATACGACCATTTCACCCTTTCGATAAAATCGTCTCAACTTTTTCAAATAAAAATCATTAAGGGGTTAAAAAAAATATTCCAAAAAACAAAAAAATACAAATTGCAATTTTGATCAAGCAGGATGAATAACTACGGATCGGTAGGTGATCATCTGGGCGTGAAAACATTCGATCGACGATATAAGTCCAATTTGGCAGGGATCCCTGCGGATGTCGACGTTCGCTACCGCAGCATTGCTGATTGTAAACGTTGTTTAGCGTTACGTATGATGACCGAGCTACCCAGTCGCGTCAGCAAACTCCCGTTGATGCGAAACGGCGAACGCACATTCGCCGTTTTCGCTACGTCACGACTAGCCCCCCCCCCCCCCCCCCCCCCCCCCCCCCGCCCCGGCGCCGAAACTTTCCCCCCACCATTTTCCGTGACAGGACTCGATTTATCATAAATAATTGCGCCTCTCTGCCTTATTCGTATTTCAGTCGTTCAACCGGCTATGTGGATGGGATGACGCGAATTGGCGAGGGGTGGGGGGTGGAAAAGTGGGGAGGGATGCTGACCGATCTAGCAAAATGCCCACATGCATAACTGCCGAGTCGTGGGATCGAGCTAGTCCACCTTCGTTCCATTTATATGACCAGTATTTAGCTATATAACGGGTGTCCTGGGATTTAAATGACGAAGAAAAAATTTTTCCGAGGGTGTTCAGAAATATTGAGACACAGGGTAGAAAAAATCGTAATTTGACAGCGGGTGATAAACTTAATGTTATTGAACGAGCATAGCTTGGCTTTTGAAAACATTTTTTTAAATTTTGTTTGGATATGGAAAAATATTTGTTTGCTTTCGGAATTTGGTTATGAATTTTTGGATGGTTGATGGAGTTTCAATTAAGTTAGGTTAATTTGGAGTGTATTTTTATTTGGATAATTAATGGAATATAATTAATGATTTATGATAAAATATAGTGAAAAACGAATCGAATAATAATTAATCATTAATAGAATAATATCGTTAATAATGAATCGAATAATCATTAATACATTTAATTTGATTAAGTAATCTATCCAATTTTTTATTCGATATTTAATAGGAATTTTTAATTTCACTGAAAATAATAATTTCCAAAATAGTTTCAGTAATTTAATAATCAATGGAAAAAGATAATAAAAATTGAATCGAATAATAATTAATCATCAATCGAATAATATATAATTAAAAATAAATCGAATAACGACTAATACATTTTTTCTTTATAATTAACTAATCGATTTTTTTTTTTTCGACATTCAATAGCAAATTTTCATTCGACAAAAAAAAATAATAATTTCCAAAGTATTGAATTAATTGCCAAAAAATTATAACTTTCAAACTATTGAATTAATTTCCAAAAAATAATAACTTCCAAAATATTTACTCAATTTCCAAAAAAAAAAAAAAAATAATAATTTCCAAAATATTTACTCAATTTCCAAAAAAAAAATAATAATTCCCAAAACATTTAATAATAAATATAATCAACTGGGACCGATCACCCTGTGTATTATTCTATGGCACCGAGGACTCTTCACACGCCAAACATTCATTTAATTTAAATGGGTTTTCGATCCTCCCCCCCCTCCCCCTCAGCGGTGCACTCGCACTTTCCCCTTGCCCCACTGTTTCTCGTGCGCCTCACCGCAATGTCGACTGGAGGGAAGGTCGGACCGTTCGTTATATTGACGATTCAATTAATATACGGCAGAATCGTGGAATATCATTGAAACTCCCCGTCAGTGCAAGAAAGCTAATAATTGATCTTGCGCGCTCGCGCGATCCTCGGATTGGCCGATATATGGACGGAGACCCGAAACTCGGCCCTAATAGAGAAACGAACGAATCGACAACACGATACGGGAAATAAGCCCTAGCTTGTATATATAGGGATGTTGTGACAAACCCGTGGAGAGACCAGGTATAAGGGACACCAGACTCGCACTTCCCACGCGAAAAGGGCGATATGACGCCAAGCCTGCGTGATATGGATGTTCCTGTATATATATATACATATATATATATATATTTATACACGCCGTATGCAAAGCAATTGCGTTTAACCAACTTCTGGCTGAACCTGAAATTTCCATCAGTCAGGAGGCTACGAAAACAAACGTGTTATATCGATGGATATACGGGGTGTCCGTTTGAAGTTGTATCTCGTAATAGGGAGGAACCGAAGCGTTCTGGAAAAAAATGTTTCAAATAAAAGTTACATTATATTACGGAGCCCGAATGATGATCACGAGGATTTTCGAGTTTTCGTTTTTTTACAAGGTTATTTCAAGGTCAAGTGGCATTTTTCCTCCCGGATGAGGAGATTTTTTTTACGGGATGGTTTCCCGAGTTTGGTAAGGAGTAACTTTCGTTCGAAGTATATTTTCGTTAGAGTCGAATTTTTCGAGATTTATCGAATGTTTGACGGAACAGCTGATATGTGTTGATTTAATGAGAGATATTGATGAGGGAAGTGATAATACTTCGAACGAAAGTTATTGATCTTGTTGGGCGGAAGATTATTCCGGAGTAAAATTTCTACGTTCCTATTGGAAAAATTCCCCTTGACCTTGAAATAACCTTGAAAATATGTATTCATAGAAAAATCTTTTGCGTCGTTATTTCGTTTGACTCGAACCGTGCAACTTTCGTTTGAAACTTTTCCACCTGAAACGCTTATCCATCGAGATATTTCGTCGATTAGAATCGGACACCCTGTATATGAACGTTTGTTTTCGTACCCTTCTGACTGATGGAAATTTCAGGTTCGCATATATATACACAGCGGCTCGGCTGATAAGCCAGTTCCAAAGAGATCGGAGGGGGGACACTAGCTATCCAGGCGCCGAATCATTTCGAATCAACGTGTCTGGTAGCCCGGATAATTCAATTTGAATATGTATTCGGCCATTGTGAGAGAGATCTCACGGAGGTGCATGGAAGCTGGAGTGGCCCGCGTGGTGTAAAGCACGCGCGGCTGAGCCACCCGTGCATCTTTTTCATTCCGGATATGGACCCCCCCCCTCACCGCCCCCCACTCCCCGACCGCTCGCTGGGTAAAAAATGGTTTAGCGTTTTTTTTTTATCACGATAGGAGATAGTGGTCAAGTGTTGGTACGAGTGCACGAGGGTTGGAACAAAAAAAAATTGATTTCGTCTTTTGTTTGAGTGGGGGGGGGGGTGGGTGGGAATAAAAAACGGTTGGTAGACGTTGAAACGAAAAAAACAAACATTAATTAAATTTACTATTAGGAGAAAAGTTGTTCGTGAAACGTTGAACGCGTTCGCTGTTCACCGTGGTGCTTTACGAATTTTTAATTGACCTCCTGATTTTTCAAGTGTCACGTGATTATTCGTATCCGAAAGTGGGAAAAAAAAAAATAAAAGTTGAATGATGAGAAAATATTTAGAAATAATAATAATAAAAGAAAATTACAATCGAGGAATAAACGAAAATTAAACGTAAGTCGATGACAATTGATATTAATGAATAAGTGGGTTTCAATTAACAATGAAAAAAATTAATGACAAATAAACGTTCGATCGTAATCCGAAAAAAAAAAGAATTGAAATTCGGAAATAAATGAAATCCCAGTGAATTTCGATAATAAACGTAATTCGTTAAAATTCGATTAAAATCGTAGAATGAACGAAAATAGTATAAAAATCAATAAACGTCAATAATAAATTAAAAAGTAACTGAAATTAATCGAAACTTTTTAAAAATGGTAAGAAAAAAACTAAAACACAATTAATATTGCCAATGCAACATAATAAAATACCGTGAAAGGGTGTCTGTGACTGCGGGGGGTCGAAATTCCACGAGTTTTCCACCCTGTCACTTCCCGTTAAAAACAAGACTCGGAGGCGTCCACAGAATTCACCCTCGCGACTTATTAACCCCAACCCTTTTTGACCCCATCAACACCCCTCTACACTAGCACTCCACCAACCCATTCTCGACGGAGAGGTGCGTTTTCTTGCAGGACTTGGAAGGACGGAGGCAACGAGACACCCTGCGGTGTTTGTTCGCGCGCCCGCGCCTCGTGTACACTGTGAATAAATGAGCATGAAAAAAAGAGCATTATACAGAGTATACGGGGTCGAGGCGACGACGAAGGTAAACGTGAGTACGTGTGGCAGCTCTACTCTCGCGTTGAAACGTACGCAACGTCAGTTTTCCAACTGCAGTGGGGAGACAACCCCAGAGATGGGGTGATACCCCAGCGCGTGGGGCGATGCCCCATTGTTGGGGGGATTGCCCCCGAGCTGGGGGAATGACCCCCAGGGTTGGGGAGTGCCCCCACAGTCGAGGGGCAGCGCCCCCTCAGTCGGGGGGAATGCCCCCGCGTTGGGGGAATGCCCCCGCATTGGGGCGAACACCCCCGGACTGGGGGAAACACCCCCGGACTGGGGGAAGCTCCCCCAGTTGGGGGAATGCCCCAGAATTCCGGGGGGAATGCCCCCGAGTCTGGGGCGAACACCCCCGGACTGGGGAAGCTCCCCCAGTTGGGGGAATGCCCCAGAATTCCGGGGGGAATGCCCCCGAGTCTGGGGCGAACACCCCAAACTTCCCAGCTCACTTTTGCTCGCTCGGTTGCTTTGTAACGCGCTCAAACGCCGCTATACGTAATGCATAATGGGACAGTCGTTGGGGGCGCGATCGCGAAACAAGAATGCTGCCGGGGGCCTGCACTCAATTTATGCAGATGTATGCCAGCAATATTCTAAATAAGTAGTCGCGGAGTGCCGTATACGAATTTTGGATCGAGCGGAGAAAAGCCCCCGGGCGAGCTGAGACAACGAAATTTATAAAGGCCTCGTTGTTACTTCGAAGACTTTTTCACCGGTTTTACGTTGACGATCGGGACGTTTCGCTGTTTCGGGGACAATTCTTCACATTTTTACTGAAACGGGACGCTCGTCGGAATAACATTCGTGTAGGGGCTTGAAACGGTCCGGGACATCGGAATATATAGGAGAGAAGGATACTTTGGGGACGTCATAACCGTCTAACGTTTATTATCAGGACTTTTTACTGCTTTGGGAACCTTTCTTGCGATTTCGTACACGCTTCAACGAAATAGTTTGTTTGGGTTTGTTTGGGTTTGAATAGATTTTCCCAAATATTTTTCGAGTTTCGTCGTACACGCTTTTACCAAACAGTTTGCATTTAGCCAGAAATAACGTACACGAGTTTTGGGCACGCAAAAAGTATACGTATACGCGTCAATTCGCACTTGTTGGTACGAAATAATGCATTGTACGTTCCAATTATTGGCTCGTTCTTTCCTTCGCTCTCGTTCGATTATTTGCACGCCTATGCAACTAAAACCCCCTCCCCCCACTCCAAACCGACCAATCCCCACCCAACCGATCGCTCAGCTGCGAAACCGAGGACTATCCGAAAAACGCCCTCCCCCGCCCTCCCACTTTCATCGATTCCCTTATCCACTCTGCCCCGAGCCCCCGAAATCCGATTATGAAAGAATTCATGCGAGATTCCCCGGAAAAATAGCCTGTGTAGGGTATGAAAAAAAAGAGAGAAAAAAAACACACACACACTCGATTTGCCGTACACGTATACGTGAATGGAAGCTTTTTGAATTTCGTTATTTCCTCCCTTTTTCGTTTTTCGTTTCGTTTCTTTCTTTTTTTTTTTAATTTTTATTTTTCGCTAATTTTTACACTCCGAAAAGCGCGCGAGTTTTTTCACGAAAATTTTTTCGCATTTCCCTTTTCGCATGCGAAATCGAACGGGATGAATGAAAATTCCAGAATATAAAAAAGAAAAAAAAAAATACTAACAAACAAAAGGAAAACAAAAAAACCGATTTATCGTTAGTTCAACATTTTTCTACGAGTTTGAAAATTCCGGATACGAAAAAAAAAACGAATAAAAAAGTGAACGAAAAAAAAAAAAAAACAAAAAAAATTCGCAGTCGACTCACGCAACTCCGGGATGCTTAGAATTTTTGTGCGTCGCGTGCGTTCGAACGACTCGTATGAGTCCGTGCGCGTGTGTACCTGCGTGCACTCGAACAATCGGAGAAAAAGAAAAAACGCCAACTTTCCGCTCCCCCTCCGCTCCGGTCCTCCGAGAGGATAATTGTTACGTCGAAATCGCACGAAAGGACGAGAAGGGTGGTAGGAGAGTGGGGGAAAATGGATGGAGGAAAAAAAGTACGACTAATTATACCGGTGACGAAGGATCAATAAAAAAAAACAAAAAAAAAGTGCACATTAGATTAATGAAGAGTAAACAGGAGTAATTCGCTTTTGCGAAATAAGGCACGTTCGTATGGTGGTCGTACGGAAAGCCCGGATTAAACGTGATCATGAATGGCAGAATGCAATCGAGCTTTTCAATTATTAATCGAATACGAGATGGTTGAATTGCCACGTACTACCTGTTTCAATGTTGTACCAATCGAATTGACGTTGTTGCGATTATACGTTGGTATCGTTCTTTTTTTTTTTTTACGTATTTATTTTACTTCATCGTTGGAAATGAAAAATCACGAATGGCACCTTCGAATAGTAACATTTTTATCAATTAGTGGATAGGAGAGTTGGTGAATATTCGGAAGTGTTATTCAGAATTTCGACGTCAGAATTTCGACGATTTTTTGTCTTTGTTTGGGTTTGTTTGGTTGGGTATGTTTAGGTTTGTTTGGGTTTGGATTTCCTTGGTTGGGTTTGTTCGTTTGGTTTTGTTTGGGTTTGAGTTCGTATGTTTGGGTTTCTTTGTTTGGTTTTGTTTGGGTTTGGATTTCCTTGGTTGGGTTTGTTTGGGTTTGTTTGGTTGGGTATGTCTGGGTTTGTTTGGGTTTGGATTTCCTTGGTTGGGTTTGTTCGTTTGGTTTTGTTTGGGTTTGGGTTCGTATGTTTGGGTTTCTTTGTTTGGTTTTGTTTGGGTTTGCATTTCCTTGGTTGGGTTTGTTCGTTTGGTTTTGTTTGGGTTTGGGTTCGTATGTTTGGTTTTGTTTGTTTGTTTTCCCACTTTTAAGCGAGAGTCGCACTTCCAAATATTTACCGAAGATTTTGATAATATACGATATTTTTCAATCACCCTAATTTAGATCAAGTGAAATTCCGCATCACCCTGTATATTAGTAAATACAAATAAATAAATAAACAAACATATATATAAATGTACTTATTCAGTATAAACACCTACGCCAACAAAACACAATTTCAATATACTGGTCAATGAAAAAACAACAACAACAATAAAATACATGAGAATATTCAATAACATATATCTCGTCGACGAACCATACTTACTCGTCATGTACGTGATGAATTGAGAATTGCTGATGTTCCCTGCGAAATAAGACGATTCGAGTGTGCTCCCATGGATTTTTCGCGACACTTGTGAAACTCTTCCCCCCCCCCTTCCCCACCTCTTCCTTCCACATCCCACATCCCGCGAACACAGCACGTCACGTGACACGCGGACCACAGCTCAGCACCATTATCGAGGTTTTTCGCGCGACGATACATCGAAACCAGTGCAACGATATTCGCATCAATCTCTCGCGAAATGCTCTTCGGAAAGAAAAACCCCCCAGGGTGTTGGGGAATATCCCCAAACGTGGGGGAATCCCCCCAGACTGGTGGGGAACATCCCCAAACGTGGGGGAATCCCCCCAGAGTGTTGGGGAACATACCCAAACGTGGGGGAATCCCCCCAGAGTGTTGGGGAACATCCCCAAACGTGGGGGAATCCCCCCAGAGTGTTGGGTAACATCCCCAAACGTGGGGGAATCCCCCCAGAGTGTTGGGGAACATCCCCAAACGTGGGGGAAACCCCCCAGGATGTTGGGGAATATCCCCAAACGTGGGGGAATCCCCCCAGACTGGTGTGGAATATCCCCAAATGTTGGGGAAACCCCCCAGGATGTTGGGGAATATCCCCAAATGTGATGAAAATCCCCCCAGGAGAATATAGGCTCGCGGTTGGATGGGTGTGTAGTTACGTTCGTTGTCAAGAGTATCCCTAGTACACGACCGAGACCAGGAGTCTCGCGGTAATGCGAATCTATTACTCACAGTACGGGGGCTATGTGTCTCGTTAGTGTACAGGTCGCAACGTCCAAGGGTTGGCCGTTGGCCCTCCTATACTATTTACCCTCTCTCTCTCTCTCTCTCTCTCTCTCTCTCTCTAGCTCTTCTTTCTCTCATTCAACACCGCTCCGTTTGTCACACAAATTTTCATTTCTGCCCGGCGCGCGAGAAAACTCCCCGGAGCATGACAGATGGAGAAGCCGGATTATTTATCTGGAGACACACCGAGCACAGTCAGCAATTCGGTCGCGACTTCCCCGTTATATCGTTGACGCTGTCTTTTTATTACCGAAAGATTCAAATTCGGATCTTGATACTGTTTGGTGAATTATGAATTATTATTATTATTATTATTATTATTATTATTATTATTATTATTATCACATTGTGAAAACAAAGTGATAATAATAATAATAATAAAATAATGATAAGAATAATAATTCTGAATGGGTTATCATTACAATTAGTATTGTTATTATTGTTGTTCTTGTTATTGTTTTTAATGTAGCGATAACAGGTGATTTATATAAAAACAAAGAATGTATCCTAACATTTTTCAGGCTTATCGTTCGAAACGGCAATTTCAGTTATTCGATTAATCGAAAATTCATTGAATTCATTCACTCAATTATCAATAAATTGAATTTTTCGCCTATCTTGTAATTATCACCTTTCAATTACATTTGTTTAAGTATCCAATCAATCGAAAACCAATGAACCGTCGATCAACTGAATACTCGATGTATGGAAGATTAATTGAACTTTCAGTTTGTTAAAAATTAATCGAATTTTCGATCGAGCAACATTACAAACAATTGCAAATTAATTGAAGTTCGGGCTCCGAGATTGAAGCGAGTTGGGGGATTTCCCCCAGTTGGGAGAGCCGCTACGAGGTTGTGGGGCATATCCCCAAATGTGGGGGTAACCCCCCAGTGTGCTGGGGAATTCCCCCAAATGCGGGGGAAACCCCCCAGGGTGCTGGGGAATCCCCCCAAATGCGGGGGAAACCCCCCAGGAGGTTGGGGAATATCCCTAATTGTGGGAAAATGTCTCCAAATGCGAGGGAAACCTCCCAGGGTGTTGGGGAATATCCCTAAATGTGTCAGAATCTCCCCAGGGTCATAGGGAATATCACTGACGTGTCATCCCTGAAGTGAACTTGGAAGCTCTGAGAAGCGGGCCGACGACGCGTATGGTGTGAGTTGCGGTTACGGGGTGAGCTGCCGACAGCCCTGTGCAGTACAGTTTGGTGTGCACGAGGAAGATCATTATCGCGGTGGTGTAGTTACAGAGGATTATGTGGATACGTTCGTGCTTGGTTGCCACCCTTACTCACACGAAACCTGGCAAGGCGCTCGAACTAGCCAACTGCCACAATTACACGCCTCGATAGCGCGTTCGTCAAACACACAACAGCACCGCCTCTCAATTCATACCGATTGGGATTTTCGGTACAACCGGTTATGCATTCACGAAATAATTTCCATTCGAGCGTTTTCAAGGATCAAGAATCCTATCGTTATAACTCAATCAAATATATTTGCAACAATTAATCATCGTCGTTTCATCAGAATTGGATTTGCGTTCCGGAAGACATCTGATTTAGCCATCAATGTTCTCCAATCCAAATACAATCATCAAAGGCAATCCAAGATTCCATTCCATTCCTAAATTCGTATTACCTCGTCCAATTTGATCCCTCCGAGATAAACATCCAACGATTACGTAATTTCGTTGTTATTATTCGTATCTGTTGTTCTTTTTTTTTTTTTTCAAAACGGTCGCAGTCCCATCCCTGGTTGGTAGGGGTTGGTACGTGTTGGCGAGCCATTTTGCTGGGAATAGCGAGGAAAATTACGGTACTTATCACAGAAGGAGCCAAGGCGTAATGTCCACCTCGAAGTCGTGGTGCGAATGTTCAGGAGGACTGGTGGTGGTTGGGATTCGGTGGAACGAAGGGTTTTGTACCAACCAGGACCTTTGAAAGTGTATACACCGTAAGTGGGTGGGTCATATACAGTGATGCAATAAGGGGTATTGCATATGGAAAGCAAAGAGGGAATGAAGAGGGGGTGTTGAAAAGGTATATAGGTCCTGGCGTGATTGCCTCATAAAGCCGACTGATTGTGATCTGTAGGAGAGCCGTACTTTCCTACTTCCTACTGAGCCAACCCAACGTCCACCACTTATTTTCCAACTGGAAATATTATTTCTTTTTTTCACTATCCACCTTTTTCCAATTCTCCAAGCTAGACGGATTTCCGAAGCCTGTTTCTATTGGGGTCGAAAAAACGGAAAGCACTTAACACTTATGAACCGATCGATACATAGGCAAGGAGTTTCTTGATGGAGGTTGGTATTGGAGTATTGTCAATGTTGGAATGTGGAAAATTACGATT
The DNA here is from genome assembly GCA_030523105.1 of Ophioninae sp. A BG-2022a. Taxonomy (NCBI): domain Eukaryota; kingdom Metazoa; phylum Arthropoda; class Insecta; order Hymenoptera; family Ichneumonidae; species Ophioninae sp. A BG-2022a. The sequence goes on along the minus strand of JAPYZI010001834.1, from coordinate 22,197 downwards.
AGGATAGTTGGTCAGGTCGATTTTGTAACAGAGGTTAACCCCTTTGGGTGGGGTTCCAGTTCTACCGCATCGAATTTGTCCTTTTGGCTGATCGTGGTCCCCTATCCTGATCACCCGGTTCTACTCAAACTGGCTATGAGGTAAACGGAGAACAACCGAAAGCCGTCTGGTATTAGGTAGATCGAGGGAGATGAAGGTGCGGTATGTCGGCAAAGGGTTATGTGTCGTATATAACGCCTGTATTAATCGTCCGGACATTGGCTATTTCGGGTACTCCGGTATCACCTTCTATCACCATTGCCTCCCTCATTTATGTGGAAAGTTCGCTAATGACGGCTATTTTGATATTCCCTTGGACAAGGGTTTCTAATGATGACGCCATGATTTATCATGTATCCTGACCCTTTTGGATGTTGCTTTCATTAATCATTGGCAGTCTGAACTGATCGATCAAATTCCTGGATGATAGAAAAGTGGAAAGCTTTTTTTGGAACCTTTCGTTATTTCGGTATCATCAGGAATCGATCTTCACGAATATATTTGATTGCATCAGGGATCAGAGAAAGATTCTTTATTCCTCATCAAATGAACTTTCAGGAATTCCAAACATTGAATCCATACTCAATTGATTAAACATTGAATTACATTTACGTTGATTGCAGATTCAATTACATTAGGATTTATTAAAAATTCAATAAATAATCAATCAATCAAAAGAATTCTTCACGGATTCCCGTAGCTCTCAGCCTTGATCTCTGTTTATCAATTGATACCTATGCAATCCTGATGACACCAAAATGACCCAGTAATCGCGCAGGACTGGATTCCATTTTTTTATCAAAGCTTCCTAAAGCCGGAGGATCAAAAAGGGATCCGGTAACCCAAGTTTCCACGATTCCTGGATCAACTCGGGGTAACATTATTCATCACGACCCGAACAAAGGGATAATCATGGATGTCTTGGTAAAACAATGAGTCGAGTAAAAAAGCAATTAGCTAACGCGTCAAGTTGGTTACAGTTGGCAAGATAAACGAGCGGGAAAGGAATCGTTGATGCCCAACATTGGAATCATAATGTACCAGCGATTACCACCGTTGGTTGTTAATTCCTAAAGGCTCACAAGCCAAATCGTTTCCTCGATTCGGAATCCCAATTCCCGTTGGGTTACACCCTGATGATAATTACGTGAGTTTAAGAGTGTGCAAAGGTGTCCCATAAATAAAATTGGGGGGAGCTGTAGTTTGGCCCATGGTTAGAGATCATGGAAGAGGCCACCAAGAGCGAAAGGAAATTACCCGGAAGGAAGGATACTTTCCGGAGGGTTTCGCGCTTTCGTTTCTCCGGTTGGGGTTGCGACACGTCCGCAAATACCGTCCACAAACTACCCGTTATATCTTTCCGTCTGTCTCCAATGTTAACGGTTGACTGGTTTACCAGACCTTCCGTGTTCTTCTAGGTAGCGATGTTGATGGGAAATTGACCGGAAATGTCGTTTCCTAGGTTTCGTATGACTAGACCGGTCACCATCGTAAAATGGTAACCGTTTTGCCAGTTGGGTACACGCCCGATTCCCACCTGCTGGATCCGCCACTTCTTTACGACTGTATCGAGTTAAACGACGACCGGAAAGGGAGGAAAGAGAAAGTGTGATAGCTCGATATCATCGATCTCTTCATAAATCTATGGCAAACTTTACCAAAGCGGATTATCCTAGATGCTGGGCATAAACGAATATCTCGTCTATACAAGGATCAGCCACTTGCCTGTCTCTTCTGGTCCTGATATATAACGACCCCGGATCTGGGAGTTAAGTCCCGTTTTCTGTTGCAAATCGTCTTTCAGATGAGAGTTACGAATATCGTGTGTCTGGATCAACGGATATCTTCGCGGCCCTCGTGTATCGTGTAGCTGGATAAGCTATTGGGTATTAGTCATCGATGATGAATCAAAAGTTGTCGGGTGAAGGGAACTTCGTTCGGAGTCGTGTTTCATTAACGAATTTTTGGTCAGTTGTCCAGAAGTCCTTTTTAACGGGAGAAGACATCGATAAAGTTGATCGTTTGGGTTTGTTTGGGTTCTAAACGATCACCCAAGTTGATTAATCACATTGTAACAAAATTCTTTTGGGTTTTTGCAACCAATCGAGCTTGAAAAAATATTGAAAACGCTTTCCAAACGACATCAACATTTAACTTGATCCAGATAACGAAGATGGCGTGACAAAAATGAAGAAAGTTTCTACCGAGCATCGACGTTGCATTCCAAACAGGCCAATACCATAATCCTCGAGACTTTTTTTTTTCTAACCGATTTCATTGAAAGTGCCGTTTAAAGGGTGTATAACCGAGGCGACTGCAACAGGATCGTACGATTACAGTCTCCATTTAAACGTAGGAGAAAGAGAAGCAGAGAGTTTGGTTAGGGTGTGTCTGAGGCTCGAAAGAGAATTCCTGGGCATAGAATTGGCACAGTAAAGGACAACGATTCGAACTCGAAGGAGAAGCGATTTCAATTGTCGACGACTGTGTGGCGAGGTAAGTCCGGAACTCGTGTGGACTTCTCCAACCCTTTACCACCCTTTGGCCCAATCCTCTTGCCACCCTATCCGACAGCCTGCTCAGACTCACCACCGTCAGGACCGCTAAGAGGGTGGAATTGATTAAATAATTGGCCCCTTAGATTGGGGTCTAGTTTCTGGAATGAATACGCTGGCGCTGCGCCAACTACCAACTCCTAGACCTTCCACGCTCCGGAGGATATACCCCCCTTTAGATAGAATGGGCCTTTAGCCCCCCAGTCTTATGCTCCGGTTTCACGCGCCACGAACAAAGTGCCGCGAGAGAGAACCCACAGCCTGAAAAAGGAAGACCCTGGGGTGGGCCAATGCCAACCAACGAGTTTAAGGGGCCGAAGACACTAGACGGCTTAATAATGGCTTTGATTGGCGCCAGGGCCAACCGGCTTCAACGTAGAAAATGTCCTTGTCGAAACCCGGTATTACCAGAGACCGATTGAAAGCCTCCAACAGTCACCTATCCTCCAGAGACCTTTTTCTACCACCTGGAGACATCCGCGTTCCAGAAAACCAGCAAGTTACCTCCGAAGAATCAACTATCGATACCAATACCATTTTTATTTCTTGGCTAACTGAAATTCTACCTCGTTCAAATACAACCTCCTCAAGACCTTTTTTTTTAATCAAACGTCTGTTTTGCTGCACTGAAATTTTGTGGACGGGGAGGCTAATTGAATTTTGATGATCCTGAGTCTTTTCAAAAATCGAACAAACTTTTTTCAACTTCTTTACTGTTTTGGGCTGTCATTGACCTTTTGTTTTGATGTCCCTCGATATTCGGGGACTCTTTTCGAGGAAGAATCGAGGGTAGTTCGTAATTATGGTTTTTGGGGTAGTTTATGGTCATCTGGATCAACCTATGTTCCAAATGCCATTTCATTTAGTATTTGAAGGTTTTTACGATCCCGAGTGAAAATGGGTTACCAATATTCGATGTTTGGGTTTGTTTGGGTCGTCATTAATGATTTTTCGTTCGGATTTTCATTTGATTTATTTTTTAACATTAATACTCGGTTCTTTGGTATCTCCAAATGCTAATTTACTAAAAGGCCGACTCATGGTTAGAATAAAAATAATAAAAAGTCACTAGTTGCATACGAGTTTGTTTGGGTTTGTTTAATCGTCCTTTTAACTGATGAAGCTTTCTTTACCTCATTCTGAATATTCTCAGATCGCTGACATTTCGAAACGCAAATTCATCGAAACGACAACACGTGGAAGGAAAATAATTTAAAAAAAAATGGTATAATTCATTTTCAAGCGTTAGGAAAGTTGGCAACTTTGATATCAAATATCCCGAGGAGGAAAGGATGAATCTCGTTTGAAATTTCATCCAACAGTTAGACATTATTACAGTTATTATCACCCGCAATTAATTTCAATAAATTCTGTCCGAAGAGACGTTCGCGAACTGTCAGGTGCTTCAACTGTCCATTTTATCCTGGCTCTAATAATCCTCGTCGAAGATACAAACGTTCCTCGACGTGGGCAGACCACAAGTTCAGGTATCGCCCGAGGGCACTTTTTCAGTCCAAAACTTTTGACGCTCGACTTGATAATGAGGAAAATTTGGGTGTTTGAAATACTCGGATTACCAACTGATTTCGTTGCCTGGAGCTGTCTTCGTGAAGAGGACTTTGTCATCGAGGTGATAATGGAAGGATTCGATAATCCTGGACTCGAGCAAACCCAAACGTGAAAATGGACCTTTATTGAAGTACGTGCATCAAATTTTCAATAGATACAAAATTGATTTTTTATATACTGTAATAAAGCAATTCAGAATTACGTATGCGAAAATTCCTTACCGAGGAAATACGACAGTCGTGAATTCGTAAAATCAATGCATTTAACACACAACATTTGATAAACATCTGAAGATCGATCTTCTTAAGGGAAATATTAATAATTTGCGATTTAAAAAAAATAATATGTAAAAAGAGGAAACAGCTGACACACAGCCAATACTCATGTTGAACCCAAACGTAAACGAAAACCCAAACAAACCCAAATAAATGGAAATAAATCCAAACAAACCCAAACAAACGACGTTTGATGGATTTGGTGGTTGTTACGAGAACTCGAGTCAATCCGATTGCTATTTTGGTACTTCATTTTTAATAATTTAATAATTTAATAATTAAACAAGTTTATTATCGATACTTATCGAATAATTATTTTCTCATGATGAATATTATTATTGTTTAATTTATTATATTTTTCTACCATCAGATTCAAATAATAATTATTATACCGATGATCAATCAATCCCCTAGTAGTACCCTAATGGGGGAGTTCGAAAACGGACGACGTTTTGCGTTTGACGTTGAAGTTCTGGGGCCACGTACGAAGGTTGGGAAACGTTGGAAAAGGGAGGAGAATCAAAGAAATGGAAAACGTCGGAGCTGCGAAAATACTGCCTTTTTATTTGACTTTTATGATTTAAATCGCACACACGGCATATTTCCGGACGATCCAGTCAGCACTTGATTTTTATCGCTTTATTTTTATGCTCCCTCCGCGATCCTTTTCTCGTTTCGTAAAAATCGAGTACAGGGATATCGGGTAGTTGCTCGTGCTACTGGATTCGAGGCTTATGATCGTGACTCGTGAATAGCCTGATGTTTATGAGGTTGTATGAAGAGTGAAAAGAACTGCCTTTATTCAGGTACATTGATGACATTGGGGAGCTTTGGAGTCTATTTTCCTTCAGTATCTACGATCCTTCAATAACCTAGAATTATCTACTTGAACAGAAAAGGAATTTTTCAATTCTATCTGATGTTTGGGATTTTTTGTTTGATTGAGTTTGGGTTTGTTTGGGTTTATTTGGGTTTATTTAGGTTGGTTTGGGTTTATTTAGGTTTATTTGGGTTTGTTTTGGTTTGTTTGGGTTTGTTTCGGTTTATTTGGGTTTGTTTCGGTTTATTTAAGTTTATTTGTGTTTTTTTTGGGTTTGTTTAGGCTTATTTGGGTTTATTTAGATTTGTTTGGGTTCCTTTCGGTTTGTTTGAGTCCCTTTATTGAAAAAATGATTTTTCGAATGCCATCTAGGGTTTGATTTTTGGATAATGCAGCACGAAATGAAAAACGAGCTCCATTGAAAAAAAAAAAATCTGTCCTACATCATCTAGATCTCGTTGCACCAGGAGGGCACGAATCCCTACGATAGAATACAGAAACGACTGTAATTACCGCGCAAGCGCAGTACCCGTTAAGATATGCTAATAAATGTGCATACATGAATATACGAGAATTTTTTTTTTTTACGGTCAATAAAAATGATTTACTCGACAGGTTTCAATGACGGATAAGAATGAAGTACACGTCAGAGTGGAATGAGTTGTGTGGTCTAGGCAAAAAATTAAGCCCGTTCCGTATCCCACCACTTGACGTTATTCAAATTTGTTTGGGTTTATTTGGGTTTATCAGTACCCTCAATAAGCCCAATGAATCATCAATGATGTTTTTTTTGCTTCGTCCATCAGGATTTTCGTCATTTTCCCACCGATTCAAGTTAAAAGCTTCTAAAGTTCAAGTTTCTAATGAAAATCCATGAAGGTTATGTTTCAGGACAACACCAAAAAATCCTACGATTCGACGTCGTCCGGGATTCAACTATCAATGATCCCATTGGATCGTCAATGACGTTTTTCTGGCTCCCGATATCTAGGATTTTTTTCACGACAGTATTATCCAATCCAAATCCTACCATTTGACTTGATTTAGTTTTATCACCACCCTTGATGACGCCAATGGACCGTCAATGATATTTTTTTGATTAATCCATCAGGATTTTTGTCATTTTCTCAACGAATCAATCAAAGCCAAGTTTTTACGGAGAATCCTGGAAGATGAGGTCGAAACCTGGTATCTCTGGTTATATGAGGGCACAGAGCAATTATTAGGGATTCACCAGGGATGGGAAGTAACGCAATAGGAAGTGCGGAATGCGAGAGAAGAGAGAGATCGAGAGAGATCGCTGGGCGTCGAGCCGTCACGAGGAGGGACGATATCGTGTATTTCATTCGGAGATTGTATCGGTGGGAATGTACGGGTCGTCCAACGTGACGAGCACGCAACGTTGGCTCTGGCTGGTTGGGCAATGCCTTCCCCAATGCATTGGGTAGCTGTGACAACGATGACGATGATGACGACCAGGATGATGATGATGATGACCAGGATGATGATGACAATGATGGGAGGGGGTAAGGGGCAACAATAATTGGTCGCGGGTGTCATGTAGCCACCCAACCGGACCATTAAACAGCCGTGAGAGTTTCACGGACAGGCCTGGCCAACTTCTCGAATGCGGGGATCCACACTCGGTCCATTCGCGGGGATTTCACGATGATAAACCGTCCCCGGAACGGCACCCACAATTCATCCCGTTCTGTCGGATCAACGCATCCACAAATGACACGTATTATCGACGATCGATACATACGTGTCATACCCGATACATTCCTACCGCAATCATCCCAAAACTACCAACTCCAACGCTTTTTTTTTTTCGCCCCCTCCTCCAACCGCCGAGGGAATGAAGCTGCCGAAGGAAAATGAAAAATAAATCCTGAACACTTTATTTCCCGTGGAGTATATCCATCTACAGGGTGTCCTGTTTACTTCGAAATCATTATCTCAGCTATAAAGCGTTTAGGGGGATAATGTTTCATACGAAAGTTTCACGGTTTTAAGGAATATGTGTTAGGAGGGTGAGAACGTTTTAGTTCGGTCTTATTTTCAAGGTTATTTCAAGGTCAACATTGATTTTTCATATAGGAACATACGTTTTTTATTGACGAATCATTTTTAACGGAATAAATTACGTTACTTTCGTTTGAAACTTTTTTTCGTACGGATTCTGTAGGGAGTATTATTCGATGAAGTATTTTTCAATAATTTATTCAGTTGGAGTATACGATATCCCCGAAAATTGACGCCCTGCGAAAAAAAGTTTCGGACAAAAGTTACGTACTTTATTCAGTTAAAAATAACGACGCTCTGAAAAATATAGGTTCCTATTCGAAAAACTCAAGTTGACCTTGAAATAACCTTGAACAAATTAATCAATCAAGAAGCAAAAAATATCATTACATTCCTTCTTCAAAACAGTGATACTTTTGTTCGAAGGTTTTTTTTCAAAAACCGTATAGTTTTCGAGATACGAGTATAAACGTATGGAACACCCTGTATAAAACGGATCTTTGAGTGATTTAAAGCGAGCAGAAAAGGAGCGATAGGGTCGTGAGCTAAGAATAGTTGAATATTGAGGTAAATTCAACAAATTGAAGCCGGCGGCATGGCCCTGCGCGAGGCCGTTACCGCGCCATTGAGACGAGGGAAAAAAAAAAAAATAAATAAAAGTGTATACGGGCTTGAAAAACGAGTCCGCAAGCCCTTTTCCGTGACGAGATATAATACCTCGAGATGACGGTGGATTTAATTAAAATAGGCAAAAAAAGGAGGATAGAAGTGGAGGACGAGATAAGGAAAAAAAAAAAAAGAAACAAGGATCCTTTTGACGTGATTCAAGTGGTTTGTGGACAGTTGAGTGCTATAGCAATAACGACCAAGAGCAAAGGGCTTTTTGCCGAAGTAAGAGGTGGAGGATTGCCGCGAGATTCGCGATGCTGCCTGAGGGTAATAGCCCGCCTCGTGTTTCGAAATACAGTCGTTATATGCACGGATGAAAAGGCTAAGGGGGGTTAAGACCCCCCTCCCCCCGCCCCGCCGAATCACCGAGGGCAAAACTGTCACCGAAGAAATAACTGTCCTTTCAAGCCCTGGAATCACCCCAACGTCCATTTCCTCATCCCTTTTTTATGGATCAAGTTTTCCCTCTAAAGCCTCCGGGGTCAGTGCTGAGGGATGAAAAAAATTCGACAACCGTTCACCCTCCGGATGTTGTCCGAAGTACTTTTCGACATTGCCGAGTTCACTGATGTCCTTGAAGATGTCCTTGACCATTGACCCATCAGTTGAGTCAAGTTCCCGAGCTCTGTGCAGGGGTGGAAACAACCCCTTCGTATCTTTAGACGTGGCAAGCCCTTTTTGGTCCCTTTGGGATCGGAGGGCGCATTCGTAAAAAAATTACTATAAATAAATAGAGGAAATAGAATAAAGGGGTAATTGCGGAAACTGGATTCAGTGACCTTAGGATATGCTGTCAGTTATTAGCACTATAAGTCAAGAGGCCCAAACGAAATCAAACAATTTTCGTTCATCGTGATCAGCATCAATAAACCCAAACAAACCCAAACAATCATCGTTCGTGATCAGCATCGAGCCCAAATAGGCACTTTTTCAAAACTGATTGATGACCCAAACAAACCCAAACAATCTTCGTTAATCACGATCAGCACCGATCCCAAATAGACACCGTTCCAAAACTCATTGATTACTCAAACAAACCCAAACAAACCCAAACTCAAGCAACCTCATATAATAAATCAACAAACCCAAACAAACCTAAACAATCTCCGTTAATCCCGATCAGCATCGATCTCAAATAGGCACTGTTCCAAAACTGATTGACGACCCAAACAAACCCAAACCGAAGCACTCTTATCTCATCAATCAACAAACCCAAACAAATCCAAACAATCTTCGTTAATCACGATCAGCATCGATCCCAAATAGACACCTTTCCAAAACTGATTGATGACTCATCGCATAACTCAAGAAGCATAAAAAACAAAATCACTGCTCCCTCAAATTCCCCGTAAAGAAGCTCTGATTTGAGAACCCCTAAAAAGATCAAATATCCCAAGCAATTCTTTCACCCTTTAGGGGCTTAAAGGAAAGTTTGGTGAAAAAGGGATTTAGCAACGGCGAGGGAAGTCTGGGTCGAGAATGCAGGGAGAGCGAGGCCTGGTATAAGCAATTGGTGTCATACTATCGTCTGCACGCTGTATGTACAACATAGCGTGTTCGAGTCTTTAAGAAAAGTGGTGCGTGATGTTGGGTAAATCCGGTGGGAATGAGGAGTAAGCTAGGAGTAAGGTGGAGGAACCAAAGAGGGGAATCGAGGTGAGGATTGAAAGTGGTGTAGCATGGGGTAGGAGAGGTTACCAAGAATGGTATACCGTGGTCCCTCATAAGAGTGAGAAACGTGGGTAAAAGGGGTTTGAAGGGAGGTCGGACCGGATCGATGTACACGCGAGCTGTTTCTCTCTTCCTCGACTCAAGACTACCATACCGTATACATATTTCTAGCTGAGGTCGGTTGAAGCCTCGAGTAACGGAGGTTTCGGTTGTTCGCGTCTACCCCGTTCTCGTTCGAAACGATTTAAAGACTATGCGGTGATTGTTTGGGTTTGTTTGGGTTCCCAATTATCAATTTTGGCACTTGAGGGTCCAAAGTTCCTTTGGGCTTGTTTGGATTCCCGTCGATCCATTATCTAATGGCTCTTGAGGATCCTCGGTACGAATCAATTCGTAGCTGATTAATTCCGCGAATGAAAAACAACCTCAATCATTGGCCATCGAATAAATCCGGTTGGAAGATTATCCGGACTAGCTAATCCAATTTGGAACGAAGCCCAATGGTCTTCAATGAGGCGTCTTCCTTCGCGATACTCTCCGATGATGTACTCATACGTCATTGCTCGCTCAAAATAATGTCGCACTCGTTTCAATTGGGCTGTCAATGACGATTAAGGGATTATAATCGTCCGTGAAACTAGCCACGGTTGGCCATTCATCGTACGGACGACAGGAGGGACGGTTGAGGGAGGTGAACGATACCAGCGGTGTCTCCTCAGTGCTTTAGTATCGCATTGGGGTGGGAACAGGTGCGCAGTCCAGCGCACTGTACTCGGAAATTGCAAGCTCACGTCCCGCAGGTGCTCTTCGTCATCATAAAGCCTATTCTAGTACCCCGCACTGTATTAAACCTAGAGCTCCCTCATACCCTCATCCTCCATTCAGTAACCCCCCTTTTGGCTACGGTTGGCCCTTTCCTGGGCTACTATCCAGTTACCACCGAACAAACCCAAACATTTTCCCATCGAGTAAATCACTTCGCTACCGTTGCCTACACCAATTGGGCAAACATCTTGATAATCAGCATTTATGCCTCAAAGTTTTACCAGCTGGTGGAAAGTTTACAAATCCGTAGGGCCCACTTCATTCCGGAGTTTTGATTAATCAATAGCTACGAATTGATTCGTAGCCAAGTCCGGATCTTCAATACCAATTAGATAATGGATCCTCTGGAACCCAAACAAACCTAAACAAACGGCTCCTTTTGCTGTTACGTTCGAAAATTATGACGCGGAATCGCTTGATGTTATCTTTAAAGACATCGTCGCCAACCCCGGACGCAATCGCGTCTGAATTTACTTCGGGTTTTCTAAACTAACCCTGGAGCTTGGATTAAAGAGATTTATTTGGGCGGTAGACAGGGTGGAAGATGCTGGACGATTCATGCGATGATCAGTGTCAGTGAACACATACAAGAGCCAAAGAAAAATGAAGGAAGCGGTAAGCTGGTTCCGGCTTCCAAACAAGAAGACGACCGCTTTGGGGTATACCGGTTACTTCTATAGTACGGAATGAAGAGGACGAATTACGGCGGATGAAGAACGCTGGAATGGAATGAGACCTGGCAAGAAGAATCTGGATGGCCTCACGCTCGAATTTCCGGAAAACAGGGAAAAGTTGGTAATTAAAGCTCCGGTTGGCGAAAGAGGGAGAGGTATAAGCGCGTAAAAGCGTCACCAGAAGGGATTGGCCTGGTGGTGGTGGTACTGGTGGTCTCGCAGAAGAGCAGGATCAGGTTGGGTGGCTGGTTAGTTCATAGTGGTCCGTTGGGTTGGGTATCTCGAGGGGTGAACACGCCGGGTCTGCCAAAGAGGACCGCCTCAGGAAAATGCATGGAAATGTATTCCCAAGGGATCGTAGAATCTCGGTGAAGCGGGAACCTCCGAGAGTTACAGGCCAAAAACGGAAGGTTGGAAAGAGCCAGGGCGTTCAAGATATTATAAGGGTTGAAAAGCCGTACCGGGCTGTCACCAAGAAATTATGCCTCGCTACTCAACCCTCGGTTTTCCTTCGTAAGGAAAAGCCACAAGGATGACAAGTACTATGGTGTTCCAGGAATTCTCCATTCTTTATCAGGATTCCTTTTTTTTTCTTCTCAGCTAGCACTTGTTCGGCTTATTGGGTAGAGCTTCGTCACTTTCCATCTTTCTCACCCTTCGAGGGGTTCCTTCATCCCTTGGAGGAAATAAACAGTTGACGAAGTCGTAACATTTTTTCATTCACACTTATCAAGCCATCACAAATGAAATTTGATTATTTCGCGTTGATTTTATTATGAAACTGCCGCCAGGATATCCAATTTTATTCCAAAGCTGTCGACAAAATAGCCAATTGGATTCCAAAACTGTCACCAAGAAATCCAATTGGAGTCGCAAGCTGTCATCAAGAAATCCAATTTGATTTCAAAGCTGTCATCAAGAAAATCCAACTTGATTCAAAATCTGCCACCAAGAAACCCAAACAAACCCAATCCCATCATCAAGAAATCCAATTGGATTCCAAAGCTACCAACCCATGGAATAATCAAAATTCAATACGCCGCACGGGAATTTTGAAACTCAGTTGATATCCATCAAAGCCATTCTAGGCGTGTCAACGTCACTAAATCTAAACCTGAAAGCTTCTGGAGCGTCTTGATCCTCTCGAGGTGTTTCAAATCCTTTAGCTGGTTTCATTACGATGATTATCTGAGATTCGAATGAAATCGCGTGCGATTGAACGATCGGCAAACGGTTGGAGTTTCATCATAGCACTTTCCTGGTGCCATTGGCAGTACGGATGAGTTTGATCGGACTAGACTGGAGGGCTCTATCAGCGTAGCATTCATTGGGTGCGGACCTTTGCATGCTGAATGGGCACCGACCCCGTTTCACGCAGGTACTGTTGACAGGTTTGGAAAAGGAAACAGGGGGATGAAAAAAAAAGGAAAAAAAAAAAATGTTCACAGGGCATTGGACTCGAGCGAAAATTGAATGAACGCGAATTGAATCACGATGTTCGTCGACGGTTCCAGTGAAAGACTGGTATATCTGTTTTACAACTGATGTTTTCCTGCTCCCGCCGTTGGCGCACCTTCCAGCTTATTTGGCTATCGGGTCACGCGTAATCCCTCCGTCACTCACTTTTTTTTTCACCCTCGACAAACAATTTACCCAAAGGGTATGAGCACACAAAGAGCATTCAAATTTTGAAAGGGCTGGATTAACTCTTGTTGGGTTTGACGTTCGATGAATTAGGCAGTTGGTCGTTATCGTCAGGTGATGGATTAGAAGATAAGTCGTTGAAGAATTTCACGGTGGATTCAATACGAAACGGCAAGTATTTTTGTACGGGTAGGTTTTTCGTGGTTGATGCTTTTTGATAGGATAGCAGAAGCTACCAAAATCGGTAGGTATTAGCTTGACGACAGCCAGGGCTAGAAAAATGATTATCCAACCCGTCCAACAACGCCAATCCATCTGGATCACCAAAAGTGACCTGGCATCAACTGGAACCTTGATTGCCATGGCTAAAAATGGTCATCCAAAGCCTGGATCAACGTCAATCCAATTGAATCAACCCAAATCAGTTAGAACAAACCAGAAGAATGATTGCCATGGCTGAAAAATGATCAACCGACCTTTCCATTGGCGCCAATCCATTAGGATCAACCAAAATCGGTTAGAACAAGCTACAGAACTGATTTCCACAGCCTAAAAAATCGTCCACCAATCTCTCCAACACTGCCAATCCAACTGGACCAACCAAGATTCGCTAGAACCTAAAAAAAACTGATTACCAGGAATCAAACGGTCTCTTCAACACCGTCAATCAAAGAGTGAGCCTACTATCAGCATCTAGCCAACCAAAGTCATTCGAGCCAATAGCTGATCATCAAGAAAACAACGCAATACTGCTCATACTCATTTCCTGGTCTTTTCCCTTACCCAAACAAACCCAAACGAACCCAAACGAACTCCTCATATCCGTTTTTTGGTCTTTTCCATTTGTTTTTTCGTTTGGCCCGGTGGTCTCGGACCCGAGCGTTGAAAGTTGAAAAATTGCTGATCTTGGCATCGATACCAAGAGCCGTTATATAATTTTGAGTGAAAATAAGGCTGGTCGTGTCGTCGCTACGTGTACACGTGGCAAAACTGATAAGATCGTTTCTCGCGTATCCCATTAATAAAGACTGATCGATCCGAGGCTCGTGGATCGTTGGCTTTCGTGGTAAAGTAATATTTACTAACGAGTCAAGGTAATTACTCAATAGCGTGTGGTACCTAAGAACCGTCATCAAGAACCAATGTGGACACACTTTTCAAGTCCGTGTCATTTACTTTAGCCCTAAATGGTCCCGGCGCTGTTACGTCATATCCGATTCTGTAGATTTACATTTTTCTTGTTTTTTTTTTTACCTAATATCGAACCAGCAGAGTCGTTCGCTAAAATATCTCTAATGAGACCGAGTATCAGCTCGTTAAGAACGCTCCCGAGAACGATAAATCCCAAAACGAGACTACCTCGCTGATGGCCCCTCCGCGTAAACTTGTTTACTTCGTACCTCGAATATATGTAACCCTGCGTATATCGCGGCCATTTCGCGCCGGGAAGAATTTTTTATTGCGTTCCCCGAAGTCATTACGTTCCGGGGAATAAAATAAAAAAAAGAGTCCTCTCTCATCCTTTTCTTAAGATTTTCGCGCTTCAAGTATTTATGCGGATCGTTTTATTTTATTTTTATTTTTTTTATTATATTATTCATCTCATTTTTCATAATTTTAATTTTTATGATATCATTTTTCATATTTTTCATTTTTATTATATCATTTTTCATATTTTTTATGTTATTATTTCCATTTTTTATTATACAATTTTTAATATTATTTTTGTTTCCTATTAATTTTATATTTTATCTAAGTATTATTTACTTTTACGTTTAATCTTTGGAGTTTTACTTATCACTATTTTTTACGACGAAGCTTTCGCCTCGTTTTATTTGAAAAACAAAAAGATCAGAATAAAACCGAATGTCCGATGAGGAGGCGAAATAAAAAAAATAAACTCTCGTTCTCGTATCTTTTCTTAAGATTCCTGTATCTCGAGTACGCATTCGCATTTTATTGTATTTTTACTTTCGATCGTATTTTTAACGACCACTTTTATTTATAAGTGAAATAATAATATTAATAAGAATTATTAATACCATTGTTATTATTTTTCAAATGAAACAAAACAATTACGAACGTAATCTAATAATAATTAAATATTATCATTAAAAAAAAACGACTATTCAGTTAAATAACTTAAATAATTAATAATTAAGAATAAATAGTAATAAAAAAAAGATCCAATGTTATTAAATGAATAAAAAAAAATAAATAACAAATAATAAAAAATATAATTTCATATTACTTTCTTTTTTATTTCTTCATTACTAATTTCAAATAGTAATCCATAAGCCTTTTACTATTACAAAAAAAAAGAAATAAAAATCCTGATTTTACGAAAATTACGTTTTTTTCGCAAATGATTGACGCAAGCCAATAGGAACGACTGTTCAAACCATGATATAAAAATTTAAGGGTATCAGTACATCGGATCGAGTCTCTCACACTGTCATTCGGAAAATGTTGATTTTTTAATATTTTTTTTTTTCATCTGTCGATTATCCTCTTATCCGTTTGGCAATTTGATCCGATCTTGCATCAGTTGATCTGGCGATAGATCAATTTGTGTCTCGAATCGCACCTGCCCCACGGCCAACTGGGGTAAATCGAGGTGGGGTGGGGGTGGGGTATTACATCGAAAATCCGCAGCACGGATATTTGGCTTAGCACCAAGTTTCCCTGTACAGCACTTCGTATCCAAATCTAAACTTTCCATTTGCAACGGGGATAATTTCGTTCCCACGGAATTCGGCTGTTATCGCATTGATAAGAGTACGAAAACGATTCCCCGATGGATAAACGATTAGTGATGCTGCTTTTGCTCTTTGAGAATCTCCGAACGCGAATTGGAACGGTTTGAGGTTCGAGCAAATAACTCAAGGCTCTTGAAGATGATGGCGTCGTCAGGGAAAATCGACTCTCATCCCCACCCCCTTTTTTCCCCAGAGTTTCATCACGCTTTTCGTATACCAGCGAAGTGTTTGGATCGCATTAACGAAAGCTTCGAAAAATAAATTGCAATTGGAAAAAAAAAGGACACTTCGATTCTCCAGTCGTTGAAAAATGTTTGTATACTCATCGGGAAAACCGTTAAGCCCCATGGGAAATCTGTGTGTGTGTGTTTTTTTTTCGTTGTTGTATATAATTATGAAATAATTCAGAGAAGGAAAATAAAAAAATATTGATTTTTGTACACTTCGAAATCGAAAGAAACCCAAAGAAACCCAAGCAAACCTAATCAAACCCAAGCAAACCCAAACAAACCCATACGCATCGTAATTCGAGCCAAAAGCTTCAAATTTGATGAAAATCTTTTTTTTATACGTCCATCTATTTACCAATGACGAATGATTGCCTCTGTTATCGCTGTGAATGGAAATGAGAATCACATTTTTCGAAACCCCATTCGTTTCAAATTTTTCGTAACAATCAAAACTCCAGTATTCAGCGAAGTGTAATTCTCATGATAGCATCAAAAATACAAATTGCCTTCTTTTCAGTAAAATAATGAGGTCAGTTGTCAGAAGCAGCTGAATCGATCTAGCGGGAAGCCTCTTTGTTGAGATAACAATAACTCCATTGTTTACGAAAATAAATCAACGAAAAAAATATGAAAGCACGGTAAGAGTATATGCCAGGTGTATATAAATTTTCAACATTGTACGCGGGATAGTCTGGTCGTAAAAAAATAATGACGATCAATCCGTATTTTCCAGGCTGAATTTTCGTCTCGTTAATCGTTGCCATTTTTTATTGAGTCGGGATGTGCTCTTTTTCCAGGGCGGGGAATTTTTAAAATTGCTTGGAAGATAAATACGAAAGGCTCCAGCGAAATATGTTTCCTCCAGCGTAATAAGTTTGGAAAAGGTAACGGACGATGGTAAATTCGACGGGGTGTACCGATCCGTTGGATGTGTACGGTTGGTATTTATATTGGGTAGAAAGCGAGTGGTGGATACAGAGAGTGCAGAGGGGGGTTGTGCAACCTCAACTGGAAGGGTAGTTTTATACATGTATCGTAGCTAGATATACGAAACGTCATCAGGTAGTTGAGCCCGGCGCGAAAACCCCGTAGAAATGTTCTCCCTCTGTCCGTGACTACGGGGTGCGCTTTGCTTGGCGAGTAGACCTTATCTGATGGTAAGATAATGTAAACTTATGCGAGGCACGCCCGTCCCAGCCAACCCCCCCATTTTCCAGGACCAGCCCTTCAGCATGGTCTGGAATCACCACCACCAGCACCATCACTACAACCACCAACCGGTAGCATCAGCAGCATCAGACGTAGAAAGTATAGATATTGGTGTCTTCCGTCTGGAAATCCCCACCCATGATCAAGCGGAGCCTAGAAAGAGCTAGCAACCAACCTCCAGCCCGGTCCACCGATACCTGATACACATTTGGAGTCCTGGAGTGGGTAACCCCAACCTGCCACTGCCGAAACTTTCCAGCTTTAATATACGAGCGTTCATCCCTTTCCCGATGTACCTGCTGCCTGGTATGGGTTTTAGGAACGGGTTACCCATATGCCCGCTGGAGACTCCAGCTACTCCAGACCTGGAGATTCCAGTGGAAAATGCAACCCATGATGGGTCAGAGTTAGGAAGTGGATAGCCAACCGTACGGAGGATTGCAAGGTTGGGTCTAAAAAGAGGGAGAGAAAGTACGTGGATTACTCGTACGGTAAATCAGGATGGAAGATGACCCTGTGACCCTGCGGCATCATATGTGCTAGGTTTCACAAATTTAGGAAGGTTTTCCTTTCCCTCCAGCAACTACCGACGAGAGACTACTCCGAACATCCCTTATATTGGATATCTGAATTCGGATGTTTCATAAGAGCTACCAGTGCTTTCAGTTTCAACAACCCCCAAGGCACCCTAGGTACTTTGCATTCCGGCTGATCTGATAATGATTCCAGGTAAGTTATACTCTGTTTCTAGGCTGATAACCAAGCAAGGCCCTATGGGCTTCGAAGGGTTCTTGATTATAAAAGGATCTTTGGTTGTTTGGGTTTGTTTGGGTTTTATTCGAAGACTGGAGGCACTTTCCAACAACGCTGGATTATAGTCATTGGGCAATTGAGACTCGACTCGTATACTTTTCCAATTTATGGTCCCGGAGTCTAGACTTCATTAATGGTTCATTGGGAAGTTTCGCGTAAGTGGTTTCCGTTTGGGTTTGTTTGGGTTCTTTTGTTTGGGAAGGCTTTTTGGTTGTTTGGGTTTTATTCGAGGACTGGATGCACTTTTTAATGATCCTGCGTTCTAGTCATTGGGGAATTAAGACTCGACTGGAATACTTTTTAAATTTATGATCGCGGAGTCTAGACCTCATCAATGGTCCATTGGGAAGTTTCACATCAGTGGAGTTTTCTACCAACCTCGTGGTGAACTATTCTCTCTCTCTCTCTTCCTGTCGGATTCAATTTACAAGTTGATGGGAGCCAGTTATGAGAATCAATCGGGAAGAAAATCTGGGCCAACAAGCGGGGAGATGATTGCTCACAGAAGAGGCAAAGTTTGGACGATGATGGACGAAACCACTTTTGGACTATCGAGGATTTTGGTTCCGCGTGATTTTAACCAACGTCATACGACTTCAATAGCAAATTGGAACAAAACTTGCGGAGGTGGTGTTTTATTTTTCAACGGTCCAGCCATTTTTGGCCGTTGTCTCTTTGAGGGACGTTTTCAACGTTCGATCAGAAAGGACCGCCATTAACTTCCAATTTCTGGTGAACAACGTCAGCTGACAAAGAACGGGAGGATATGACCGGGAATCAGGTTTTTGTAGGGTGCCTTTGAACCGGACCATTTGCGCGAATATGTACCGTTGACCGGAACATCGATGCTTCTGTTGCGGCTTGTGGTGCGTTGATAACGTTCGTTAAAACGGATATGGTGATTCATCAAGGAATGTTCGTTCAGTGGTGTGTCGCACATCAAGAACAGGCTTCGATCGTTGACACACCATTTTGTTTTTTTTCCAAGCTTCACCATCCATCATTGGGTATCAGGTTGTTTCTAATTCTCAACCAAACCTAAGCAAACCCAAACAACCACATTCTTTTTCCTAAAGCAGTTAATTACGAGATCACTGGTCACCTCAGCTGCCTCTACAATCAACCCAAACAAACCCAAACAACCAAGTTGTCTTTTCCAAGCCTTTCTAGCTGCATCTACTATTAACCAAAACAACCAGGTTGCCTTTACCTAAAGCAGTTAGTTACAAGATCATCATTGCCTTCAGCTGCCTTTACAATAAAACCCAAACAAACCCAAACTATGAATCTTCAGGAGTGATATTTCCATGCCAAGAATTTCTATCCGGTAACCGGAAAGGTAAAGCAAGTACGATTAAAAGTTGTCGCGTGAGCCCACTGACGAGTATGAAAAGACGAAAAAGTGTAGAAGCGGAGTGGGTTGAAAAGTTGGCAGGATTAGTATCGGACATCGTTGTCACCATAGGTATACGGTGTAACCGGATTCATAGAAAGCATTCGGGGACGTAGAAGTAATACTCGTCGGAATATCCTCGTTAAAAAGATGGCTTAACTAACGAAGTCTGATTAAGGGCTGATCGTAAGGCTGGTTTATGTTTCCAGGAATACGAGTAAAGCTGCTTCCGTCGATGTGTCAAGCGATGTGCGCTTTTGACTTTACTACCACCACCTGGTTTAACGTTCGAAGCGAATCCGCTTTTCTCCGTTGGGTGGGCCCTTAATATCAAGCGATCCAAAAGTACAGTGACGCGGCTAGGGGATTTTGCTTCTACTCGTTGATATCAATAATGGATACGAAAGGAAAAGGACCACGACCAGGATGATGGAAAGAGATCAAGAGGACATTCGGACACCAGTAGCCTGAGGTTAATCGTTAACGTTCAATCGTTCCAGCTTCGAAAGCATGGAACAGGATAAAACCGCACCCGAAACAGCCTATCCGTATCGTGACGAAACATGAAAGGCCGGGCCGTAGCTTGATGATGACCTAGACAATCACGTCAGGCAAAGCCAATTCGTCGATCCAAAGTTGCTTTGACGGATGTGCCAAGATACGGAATATCTGCGGTGTGACCTCATCGACCTTTCGAAAGAACCGGACTTTGTTCGGGTTAACGCCAAATTGGCAAATCCGATCGATAGCTCGTCTCAAGATGGACGCATGACTAGGCTGTCATACCAGTGTGCAACAATTCCGAAAACTCGAGGGTTCTCGTAAAACTTCAACTCGAACGTTGAACAGTAAAAAAAAAAAAAACAAGTAAATTGAGGTACGGACCACCTGTGCTGAATTCACCATTGGACCACATGCCTTCCTAGTGGCCACTCTGGAGGGCTGATCTGGACAATCGACGAAAGGGAACTTGTCCTTTCGGCCGGTGGAACTTCCATGACAAAGTTCGCCGTACTCACCAACCTGAAAGTTCAAATTGGAGGACACCCGAATGTCCCGGATGACCACCAACATCATTGGAAACTGCCGACTATGACGGATCAACGAGTCTACCATTCTATCCCATTGAAAAACGTGTCCGTTCATCAGGCCTCTAATCTTCCAGAAACTGGACTCTTCAATGACCCCCAAAGATCGCCAATAAAATCCACTTTGGACAGCAGTCATTGGAGCCAACAAAGTTCGCTTTTTTAGATGACAATATCTTGAGGGTTATCAGGGATAACCCAAACAAACCCAAACGAAAACGTGTCCGTTCAACAAGCCTCTAATCTTCCAGAAATTAGACTCTACAATGACCCCCAAAGATCGCCAATAAAATCCACTTTGAACAGCAGTTATTGGAGCCAACAAAGTTCGCTTTTTTAGTTGACAAAAGCTTGAGGGATATCAGGGATAGGCTCGAATGTCCCTTAAGTAAAAGTTTGAACGAAACAATAGAGACGGATCGGATTTCCTTCGGGTATCGTTGCCACGAAAGGTGGACCGTTATCCCAAACCATCTGACTACAAATCCTTCTCGGTTTCGTATTAGGTGGCTTCCCTCGTGTCAGGAGGAACTTTGAGGCATCCCACGAATGGGGCTGATAAGCCGAGACGCAATAACGTCGAGACAGAACGCGTAGGACATTTGATCTACCTAGAAAGCGCAACTGAAGGACTTTGGGGTCCCTGGATGATATCCATCAACCGATAGACTCCAGCTGTCAATCTGACGTTTGGAAAAATCAACTTTTGCTAGAGGAATCGAAACGATTGATCAATCGATGTTCCGAACATCATAATTGATATCCTCGATCAAGCAATTGATTTTTTATCAATCAATTATTAATTAATGATCAAATCATTTATCAACGATTGATTAATCTTTAAATAATTTATCAGCAATGAATCATTGAAGAAATAAATAATCAGTGATAAATTGGCGATCAAATAATTGATCAGTCATCGATAAACGATTAAATAATTAATAAATCAACAATCAACAACCAAATCATTGATCAGACAGCAATCAACGTTTTCCGGTCTGTTCCCAAACAATCAAATGACCATTATTCGCCACAAATCGTATTTTAACCGGAGCAACTATCTCCCAACATAAATTATAACGTCCATCCTGACGTTATTGACAAAAACGACAATTTATCCCAGCCTCTGTTGAATTTCTAATAGCTCATCACCGAGTAAAATCGAACGTTACAGGGTCCGATATTATCGTGGCAGAGCAATACCCCCAAGCTTCACGGAAATGAGAGAAATAATTTTGCAATTTCCGTTACGTCTATACCCGAGGGAATTTTTTCGTTTCGTTTTGTTCTTTTTCTTTTTTGTTTTTTTACATTTTTTTTTTTTCATCTTCACGAACGACCATTCACCAATGGTGCCAGAGGGAATGTATTATCCGGTAGAGGTTTTCGACAATAGCGAAAATCTCTGCAGGGGCGCTGTCTGCGGTGAGCGTAGGAAAATGAAAACGGATCGAATGATCGTGGAGCTAGCCAGGTAAAAGGACGATGGCGATGGTGGTGGGGGAGGAGGATGAGGGGATCGGGCGAAAAGTGAAGCAAGGGTGAACCACTCGGTATAGTCCTCGTAACTTCCAATGGATTCCTCAAAGTTTATCCTATACCATATTAGCTGCGGGTAGCGGAACAACACAGTCTCCCAAAGCTTTATACATATATGTGTACGTAGCGTCCCTCTGGCTGGTCCAACTTTGCCGAAGGGTCGGCCTCAATTAGCGCCTGACGATGAAAAATTGCCCGGGCCCGCGTTAAAGGCCTCGTCGAGGTTGTTGTTTTTCGTCGACCTCTTCTTTCGTCCTTTTTTTTTGGTTTGTTTTAATTTACCGAGCATATATAGAGGCGAATTGCTCTTTTTTCTGGTGTTTTTTTTGGGGGGGGGGGGGGGGGGGGGGTTTGGGGGGGCGGGGTTTTTGGGGGGGGGCTATTGGCCCCCTTCCCCCCC
>JAPYZI010001833.1:0-28268 GCA_030523105.1 Ophioninae sp. A BG-2022a | reverse complement strand
GACACACGTACATATACGTGTGTGTTTTCGTTGGGACGAAACTACGCGCGTCTTTTCTCGACGCTGCGCTCGTAACGAATCGACACGTACGTAAACACAAACGCGGCTACGGTCTGCGCTCGGCAATTGTCCTGCCACGATTCTTCGCCCCAAAAGTCAAGAGTTCGCCGCGTCTAAATTTTCCAACGTGTTCGTCATTTCCTTAATATTTCAATGACTGAATTAATAATTAATTCACCCAATAGAAAGATTATCGACAAAGTAAATAAAATTGACTGATTAATTAATTCGTATTAAGTTTAAAAACTTTATAAAACAAAAAACTGATCGTTTTTTAACATTCAAAATGGCATTCCAAAAATGAAACAAAAACTTCAAAGTTGAACTTTTATATGACGGATCCAACGCGGAAAGGAAAAAACTCCGCAAACTTGGTTGCAGCAATTTTTATTTTATTTTAGTTTTTTTTTAACTTCGTACTCACCGAGGGAGGATATCTTTTATTTTCCAACGACGAAACTCTATTTATCCTTGTGTCTAACGTTACTAAGACTTTCTGTTTCAGGGGCTCGAAACGCAACGAACTTATATTGATCGCGATGTGCGCATAATTCAATCGATATTTCATGATCTTGCATATGATAAAAAAAACATAGAGAGAGAGAGGATCGAGGAGAATCGTGAAGAGAAAGCAAGATGCCTAATGAATTGTATTTCTTCTGCTGTTTAGCTACCGGCAAAATTTGGATGTTGATTTCATCGTAACGGAATTGGCCTTTCGAACTGCCGACAAGTTTTATGAATTTGTCACTGAGTTTGGGTTGATTTATGCCGATTCCGAGAGGCAACAACTCGACTGCAAGGCGAGCAGTGGTTCCCTAGGTGGTTGGTAAACCGTGCCCCGGGTCGGGCAACCCAATCTTATTTTCTTCTCGCTCGAGGACGCGGTGGGCTCGTTCGCTCACCGTTCTCGTTTCAACTTGCATGCGCGTGTTGTTGCACACAAGCCCGCGCATTGTAAATATAACTGTACATAATTACGTGTACTGGTGCAAGAAAAGGAGAAAGGAGAGAAAGAGAGAGAAGGGGAGAATGATAAAGAGAGAGAGAGAGAGAGAAAGAGGGAAAGAGCAGGGTACGCACGAATACACGTATATACTGTGTATTGTATTGTATATACATTCGATTTACATGTAAAACAAGTTCAAACTCATCGTAAAACTCGAGATCGAGTTTCTCCTCCGATACTTCCACGGACGTAAAGAAAAAAAAACAAAAGACACCCTTGATGGGAATCTCCGTTTTGCCGAAAAAAAAACACAACAACAAAAGCAACAACAACATATATTCCCCAATAATTCCGCGTGTGTAACGAAGCTCGGCCCATCCAAGAGATCATCACGAAACACACACAAAAAACAAAGAAAATTGTACATTATCCGATCAGAAAAATGAGGGGTCTCTTCACGAATGAATTTTACACGATTATTCGCCTGACCGTTGATATTAGGTCGCAGGATGAATCTTCAAGCAATGTTCAGCGCCGGAAAAATCAACGTTGTTTCATTACAGTCGTTGTCTCGTCGAGGAAAAAAAAATCCTTCGTTGTCGTCCAGTCCTCGCCACTTTTACGATCTCGTATCGAGATTTTCTTTTTTCGGGGGCGAATAAAAATCGCGCGAACCCCGTTGCTTCTCGTACAATCGTCAATGAATTTTGCGAGATCCCAATCGCGCTTATCGTCCAGACACACGAGTCTCGAATTTCTTCGTGTTCTTCGGCGAAAAATAAAAGCCAAAGTTTCGCCCAGATTCGTTTCCGCCTGCTTTCAATACCGGTTGGATCATTTTGCCACCGGAACGATATTTTCGCACGTGCACACACGTCCCTATCAACTTTTTCACACATCCGTCCACACACGACACACAAACACGAATACATACACACATACACCCACGTAAACACAAATATACACAGCACCCCAATTGACGCGCCGAGAAGTGAACGGGTCAATAAAAAGAGAACAATGTGCTGACGAAGAGCATCGACCAAGATCGAACATCGAACCATTCCTGCGACCAGTCAAGAACGCGAGAACGAGAATCTTCGAACGCTGAAGAGAACCGTCCTGTACATTCGTTCTTCCTGGATCCAGGATGTTGCCGAATACGTCGAGAAGAAGAACAGTGTCGTAATCGCGAGGAAAACGTTTTTTTATTGACTTTACCTGCCAACGTTAAAAAAAAAATTAATAAGTGTTACCAGTTTGTAATTCGGATAACGTGTACAAAAAATGAATATTTGAAGTGCACCGCCATTTCGAGAAGGCCAGAGAGGACCTCCATGGAAGATGAGGACGACCGTCATCGCCGCCTGGGTAACGAAGAAACGAAGCACGAGCTACATCGATCATCGATTTATCACCGGTTATTGTATTTTTTATCTTCGAAGAGAATCATCCTGTTGCGCAATAAATTATTAACACTTCTTTTTTTACACGAACATGTACAGCGCTCAAGTCATTGCTGATCCTTCAAGGACGCCTTCCCATCCGACCAACCGGTCTATTATTTATTCTTTCCTTTATGATGGCGAAACCGTTGATAGGGCTTTTCGAAACAGAATAGTGATAATAAGGTTAACTATTGACTCTTGGAACTAAAAAAGAACATCGTTACGGTATTATATTATCAATGTTTATTTAAACTTTATCATCGGAACGCCAAAACGTAAATTGCCGTATTATTTTTCAATCCTTCGTTAAAACAAAATATCGTTTCGGAGATCGGATTTGCACGTGACACTGAATAGAAAAGTTTGAATATTCTGAAAAACCGATTAGAAAAAGCGTCTAATCGGCTTTTCAGTAATTTCTTCAATACAATCGACCCACCAAATTTCTTCAGTAAAATCAACCCGATACATAAAAAAAAAAACCATTAGTCCAACGGGAATGAAACAGATTTAAAAACATGCTCTGATCACTGCAAACTGCGTACGAAAAATCAGTTTCGAAAAAACAACAAATAGCAGCACGTCGCTAATAAATCATAAACGCGAAAAAATAAAACATCCTTAAAATAATTATAGCTTGATAACCTCGTCATTTTTTTATATGTCGAACTGAATTTGGAAGACTGCGAAAATCCCGTTCAAAGTTGGTTAGATCTTTGGATCCAAAGTTATTCCATGTTTTTATCTGGTATAACTACGAAGCACTCCACCGTTAATTGCAGCTGTTTCTCCTGAGATTTTAAAAAATCGTTCCAAGAGTTAAAATAGTGAACTTCTTCGTGCCTTCGTGCAACATCGAAGCTTCGGAATCAGGATTCATTCTCGAGGCCAACACGTAAAGCAACGAAGCCGATTTTATTTATATTTGAATTGTCGTCTCGAATCATCTCTGGTTCGCAATAGATGAGAATATTTATTACAGACTTTCTACCGATACAATATGAATATATATATATATATATATATATAATATGTGTTTATGTGTATATGTATGTATATATATATATATGTAATATATTAATAGCCGACGCAGATACACTAATTATTAAAATATCCATAAAATAGGAAAATTATAACAATGAGATGACGTATAATTTTTCGAGGACTTTTGTGCCATCCGATAATCGAGTATCAGTTTGTGAATGGCGCACGCTTTCTCTTCTACTTTATGTTTGCTTATCCTTTTTATATATTTTTTGTTTTCCTTTGTATATATATGCTTTACACGGAAAGTGACACGAAGCTGTTGTACTGTGTGATGTTGCGCTTTAGGATGTCGGCACACGGACCCAAGACCCGCTCGAACCGTGCTCTGTCGAGTTTTACGCATTTTAAGGGCCCACGAGCGATCACGGTTGCTGCCCTCGGCCTGTCCAACAGAAGAGCTATTTCCCCTATAACACAATGAAGGAAACCACGAATTAATTTTATAACTGGGGCGGAAGTTCTTTCAGTATCGAGCAATGATGGCAATCGTCGCTTGTTAGGCTTTGACTCTTTGTCGCTGCGGTAATTTTCAATGTCCAGTGGGGGACATTTTTATGAAAAGAAAAATAAAGATTTCATTGGATCTAGCGAAAGTTTCGGCTGGATCGCGTCATCCGGATGACTGGAAAGCTCGGAAAAGAATCTGTAGGACAAAATTCTGAAAGTACTGCTTTCATTACTTCAAAAAAATGTATTTTCTCGTTGGGTCAAAGTTATTACTTTTTCACTCGTTTGGTTGGGATCTCTTGTTTACTTTTGTACAATGATTTTTTAATTGAACTCGTGTGAATGAGAAGGTCGATTTTCAAATGAATTTGAAAATATTCTTTTTTGAAACGGATTTCTCACCAAAGTAATCGGAAGGGCCGAGTCGCCCAACCTCCGTCGGCTCCTCCCCTTCGCTCCGTTGTTGCAAAACGACAGCAGTTCCCTCAACGATTATGTAGAAATCTTCCCCCGGCTCACCCTGCCTGACTATTGTCTCGCCATCCTCGAATGCGACAGGTTCGAGGGCGTCCGCGACCGTGAGTCGTTCCCACTTGTCCAGGGATTCTGAAAACGAAATCGGATTTTTTAGTATATAAAGGGGGCAACCAACTACGACCGATAATACGGATCGCAGTGAACATTAGCATTCGAATTTTCGATATTTTCGGACAATCCCAGTAATTCTTTAAAAAAAAGCGAAGGAGATCCAGCTGAGAATCGTTTTGTTCGGATCTATCAAAATTAAAGGATTTTTTTCCACTCTTTTCTTTAATAAATGACATTTGCATTTAAAATTAACTTTGCTGTAGCTAATGAAGAGCACTAACATTTTTTTAAGTGGAAATTGAACGCTTGGAAAAAATGCGAAGAACTGATGATGAAGATTGCATCGTTGGAAAGCAACTAAAATTAATTATTTTCAACCATTAATATTCGTTTTACCGATTTCCACTGGGAACGATTCGTCCTATCTTTTAATGCATTTTTGTCAGAAATTTGCGTTCACAACTGACGAAGAAAAGGATAACGAAGAAAAAAAAAGAAATCGTGTTCCACCGATGCGAGCTTCGATGTCGTAAAAAATTATAGTTTCGGACCAGAACCGTCCCCAGTTGAGTGGAGTAACTTTAACCCTTATTCTTTAAGTTTGGAGAGCTTCGAGGAATAAAATGTCAATGGCGTCACCGTTCAGTATTCAACCAGCTGACTCCAATCGAATATTCTACTTCTCCCGGCAAGTTCCGAATTATCGAACATTTTATTGAACCTTCGAGCCAAACTACGAGGATCGCTATCGGGAAAACCAAATACGATAAAAAGATATAAAATACTTTACCGAGAATGGAGACTCTGGACAAAAATTCCTCGTACATTTTTCTCTTCCTTATGGTCGATCCCATGAGTATTCTGCGATAAGAATCGCGATCGATACCCCATAATTTTACGTCGGTTTTCGCCCGTACCGTTGCAGCCCTCGGTGTACCGTATATCAGGGCCAATTCTCCAAAACTTCCGCCCTCGCCGATCGTCGTTACGAGCTCGCCGTTCACGTATATCTCCACGTCACCCTGATCGATAACGTAAAAGTTGTCGCCCTCGTCTCCTGCGTTATCAACCAACAATTCAGATCGATTAAGTGCGCCGTAACGTTTGCGGGGTAGAAGTTTGCAAACTGTGCAAAACAACGAAGGAATAAAAAAAAAGGAGAGGACAGGGAAAAATATACAGACCTTGGCCGAGAGACGACTTTGTAAATAAGATTTTTTTGGAACGACCGGAATCTTGGAACCTTCGAATCGCCACTAAGAAATCTTTTTGGCAAAGGTTTGACAAGATAAAAAGACGAGAAAAATGAGACTGAATATTTGGCAAGATACGATCAAATCATTGAAGACAAAAAAATACACTCTTGGCCAAATATGATACATGTTTTTTGGCAAAAAGGAGAGAAAGATTAAATGCAAGTTTTTTGGCAAATTTTGATAAAATTCTTGACGACAAGAAGTCAAAAATGAAACACCAAAATTGTTGGTATATTAAATTTCATTTTAGGGACTTTTTGACAAAAATTTGTGGAATAAAAAAGAAGACAAAAATAAACGCAACATTTTTTTACCCAATTCGATAACATTATCATAAAAAATAATCGAGAGAAAGAACAAATGGATTGCAATTTGCAAAAAAATTCATTTTCAAATGAACCATTTTCCAAATGAACCAGTAAATGTTTTGGATAAAAACAGGTCGATGGATTTTTTAATAATCTTCGTCAATATAGGAAAAATGGAGAGTAAAGGGGTTGTCGAAACTGCGTATACGTACCCTGTCTAATAATAGGTTCGTCGGGCAAAAAAATGACGGGAAACATGGCGTCGAATATATCGGAGCGTTCGTTCTCGTCGAGATGAGCGAAGAGAACGTTCTTCGCGATCGCCTTACTCAACGCCGCCATTGTTTTGTAATCCTTGGGGACAACTTTCTTGACGTAACTCGTCGCGTCTTCCTCAGAGACGGGCTCCGCCGATATTCCGCCTCTTCGACGCACCTGTGGTCCTTGCTGACCGGCCGGTAAGTCCTCGATGTCCTCGGGACTCGTCGCCGTTTGCTGCTTCGCATCGTGAGCTTGTTCCTGGCAAAGAGAGAAAACAAAAAAATGTATTGTTCAATGCGATACTGACCGATCATTGAATATTCGCGTAGCCGGTGAAAAATCGGTAGTGATTATTGGTAATAATTCGAAATGTTAATTTGAATAAAACAGTAAATCATAATTTCTCGAAATAAGTCACTGGAATTTTTGTTACCGACTGAGCGTGGGTGGCACGTGCTCCGTCGGTAACAAAACCTGCAATCAATCCTTCTAATGGTAATTTGAATGAAATTATAAGTACTAGCCCGAAATAATTGACTGTAGACTTTTGTTACCAGCTTGCAATCCATTATTCAATAATAATCAACTGATTATCCCAATACTCTGATAAACGATGATATTTTTAAACAGCCAATTGCAGGATTCGTTACCGACCGGGCGTTTAACACTTGCACGGCCCGTAACGAAATTTGCAATCATTTATTTCAGAGATTTTCAAACCTGCACGAAAGTCTAACTCGTCTGAAGCATGCGCCTTTCCAACACGGTCTTTAAAATCAGTTTCTGTTCGGTAAAATTTCATCATCGGCTCCTAAAAATATTCAAGTCCAAAATTCCGAATGCCAGCTTGAACACGTCTTTCAACAGCGCTAATTTCTTCCTCCAAGCGCGAATTACAACGAATTTTTTGGGACACTGGACAAGCTCGTTACGACCGAATCTGTTGGCAATCTGATTAGCACATATTTCTTTTATTCTCTCTATTTTCGGCCGTACTGTACGTTGCGGAACAATTTCCGGCGACTACGCAAATCCAAAAGAACCGAGAATCTCTTAACCTAATGGAATTTATTAATACAATTTCGCAAACGCAGATATGAAATATTCATTACAACTTCAGCAACAGTGGTCATCGCAATAAAAACAATGATAAAGATAATATCATTAATAAACAATTTATTAACATAAATAACATAAATAAAATAAAAATTTTTATTATTAACATAAATAAAATTTTCTTTTATAATATTTGCGTTTGTAATATATTTTTCATTTGATTATAATACATACTATAATAATGATAATTTCCATGTATGGAAAAAACGGAATTCACTAAATGAATAAACGCATGAAAAATATTTCAGCCTTGACCTTTCGCCGATGGAATCATTTCACGAACTTTTACGAGGGTGAAAAAAAACCAAACATCGAAGTAAATCTAATTTTATTCGAATGTTTGGGTTTCTTTTTCACGCTCGTAAAATATATCATTTTGTTTTTTACAGAATGGAGTTAACTTCCGAGATCCGCGTGAGGAAAACAATAAAAGAGGAACAAAGGCGTAGATAGAAAACAAAGAGGGCACATCGCGACGTTTCACAACCTTAACGTCGAACATTGTAAATTTATCGGTGCTAAAAACTCCGGAGGCAAATAAAAAGTTATCCGCCGCGGGCGAATGAAAGTCTGGGGATAAATTGCGAACGTCTGCGGATATAAATCAGGGGCGGATTAATATGTGACGGCCCCGTATCGAACGACAAACACTAGTTCCGGTCAAAAATAAACAATATCTGAAATCGTGAGCAAAACAAATCAACGATATTTTATCGTCGACAGTACAACATTACGCATCCTCGGGTCGAAAATGATTTTTTTTTTGTAAAATAGTGAAATGCCGACTTTTTTGTTTTTAATTGGTCACTTTTTCATCACAATTGACTCCTCAGTGGCACGTTAAAGTTAAATGTAACCTCAAAAATGCGCACTCGATTTTGCTCACACGCGATACGTTTTTTTAACCCACGCACCAAATTCACCGGAATTTACGAACGTTCGATGATCTTCTTGTGCCCTGAATATTATTCATCTCCGAGAAATATCCGTTCGAAACTCCAGCTATCTCTCCCCCATCGATGTCACGTGGTATAACCGCCACTTCTCCGAGATGAGCATAAAAAAAAACAAAACCGCCGTTGTGACAACCCTCGAGAAGTTGGCACCTCTGAAGAGAGAGAGAGACCTGCCTGCCCGCGCATCGACGTTTACGGAAATCCGTCCCTGAGCATAATTCAAATTTCTCGCGGAGTGGTAGAAAATAAAATCGCGACGCGTCACACCGAGATCACGTAATAGCGTATAAGCGTATAAGATTGCTGGACTGTCCAAGATTCCTCTCGGAATTCATCCCCAATGACCTCGAATAGTTATTACTGATTATATCGTTATTAATATAAATATAACATTTGTCATTGATTATCAATTCATTTTAATAACATTAATAATTATGTTAATGATTATCGGAACTTATGGGGCACCATAATTTACACATTATTTATTATATAAATAAATATATGTTATACATCATTTATTGAATATTATCATTCAATTCGATATTAAACTTCACACAATAAATTTTTTTTTCAAATTTTTATCAATATAAATGATATAATCGTAAATACCGGGTTAGTATTTTTCCACTTCCGTATATGGCTTCTTTGAGAAAGGAAAATCAATGATTTCGGTAGCACTTGACTCAAAAACGTTGCCATTATCTTCAAGAAATACCCTACCTCCTCCATGTCGCGAAGACTTTCTTCTCTCGCTCTTGCGCCTCGAGTCGCCCGGCAGTTCGTCACCCGGATTTCACCGCGTTTGTTATTTTTTTTTCTTTCTTGTTCTTTATTTCCTCTACCAAAGCTAGGCACACACGCGCGATCTTTCGTGCGCGCGCGGTTCTCAGCACTTGAACGACACGCGTGAAGTGCGCGCACGGAGCGACGGTGACAATTGAAGCAAATAAAGGAAAAACAACAACAGCAAGAAAGGACAACGAAGGGGATGAAAGAAAGAGGTAACGAGAAGAAAGGAGAGAAGGAAAAAACAAAGAGCACTTTGCCGGTGCGCTTGGAGACGCGGCAGTGGCTACGACCCGTAATTTTATTAGACCGCGTAAAATCCGATTATCGAGATGAGCCGTGGTGGCGTTTCACCGTTGCCGCGGCCGATGTAACCCACGATATATACCACCTTGTACGGTTTTTCCCCCACCACTGGACAAGTCTTCGTCGGCGCACACTTCTTCCGTCACTTCCCGCTCGAGGCCCGCGCTACGTGCATGCTTCGCGATCCCACGTGCGGGGAGGGCAAAAAAAGATGAAGAAAAAATGCGACTGTGTAACTGGGCGGACGCGTAGTCAAGGGAAAGGCACTTATGCGTTCGTGTGTGTATGTGTGTTCTTGTTCCGTGATGAGCTTCCTCCACAATTTCGTTGGTAAATCTCGCAAAAGAGAAAAAAGAATCTTTGCTCTCCCACCCTTTAATCTCCGTTTCTTTCTCAGTGTCTTAGACGCTTTCTCATTGGCCAAGGTGTCACTCGTTATATTTCGAGCATATTCTAAGTTTAGACGCCAACACGCGAGAGCACTCCACGATGATGACGCTACACTCGTGTCTATGTATTACTGTCATTATTATTATTATTGCTGGTGTTATTATTATTATTATTAT
This sequence comes from Ophioninae sp. A BG-2022a, assembly GCA_030523105.1. Classification (NCBI taxonomy): domain Eukaryota; kingdom Metazoa; phylum Arthropoda; class Insecta; order Hymenoptera; family Ichneumonidae; species Ophioninae sp. A BG-2022a. Next base: position 18,177 of record JAPYZI010001833.1, on the reverse strand, counting down.
TATTGTACAAGAGCTCTCGAGCTTCCACTGCCCCCGCGTGAAAATTCCTCACTGCCCTCCCATCGAGATTTCTGTTTTCGCGTGTGCACACGAGATAACCTTCGACTTTGCCCTTCACCCCGCCCCCCTCCTCGCCCCCTCAAGGGCTTTCCTTGATATAGAAAAGCTCAAAGTTTCGCATTTTTTCGCCCTCGCGGACGTCGGATCTTCCCACCTTTTTTTCACTCGAGAATTGCCGGGCACGAAGGCAACCCGCAACGCCACTGGTGGCCGAAGTCCTAAACTTCGTCGAGAAACAAATCCGAGCCATTTTTCTTTATCGCTTAGTTCTCGCTTTCCGGATTTGCTGGGGGCGTTGGGGTGCAAAAGTTTTCAGTCTTCGAACGACGGTAAGTGAGACAAAAGAAAAGGGAAACAAATGCGGACGGATTCCATGAAATTCGGGAAGAACTCTTCGTTCTTGTTGTCGAAGAAGATCGTTGGAACGCAACGGATATTTTCTCGTCGTTTGGTTTTTCCTTTTCTCGATTCTTCGCTACACTTTTCGGTGGCTCGTGACGAATAACGATTTTTGAGATTATAAATCTCGTGAGGTTTGAAATAGTTTCGGGCGTGACAGAAGCAATAAAAGTCTTTGTGTTTTCTAGTGATAACTAAATTCCGATAGCTAAATTTGAAAGTTCGTTAAAATTAGTTTTAGTGGTGAGAATGAATCCCAAAGTAAGGAGTCGATGAGTACTGTCTCGTAATCAGCGTTCTAAAGCCAAACTAACCTCAACAATTAAGAAAAATCGTCCATTGCGCCCGCATTGGAAAATAGTTTCAGGTGATCGATTCAAAAAAACTTTTAAGTATACTCGTTTTCTACTTTTAAGGCTTCAATTATTTTATTGCATGAAAAATTGAACATTTTGTTATTTTTTTTGTTTTCAAAATCGATTCGTGCATCGTCACACTCCATGCATGTTTGCGCGTGAGTGGAATATCGATTTTTCGTTTTGCATATTACATGAATACAAATTGAGTACAAGCTAGTCAAATAATATAATTTATACGAACAAACATTCATGTTCGCGAACGGATCTGGCAGTCTTTTCATGCATAGAGGCACGCGCAAATTTCGGTGAAAGTCGAGTTTGTACACTGGCTGGGTGTGGCCAAGATTTTGCAACGGGATCGCAAAGACCTTCTCGCTGGTCCTCGATATATCGAAAAAAATGCTTGTAATTCCTTTCTAGTAACGTTGGTCGCCCATTCACGTTACGCGAGAAAAAAAAAACTTCACGAGCCAACGTAAACATCAAGGTCGTTAAACCCGAGTTGAAAATCAGGTCGCCCGGAGAAAATGACCGATCTGTGAACGTCACTTGCAAAGAGTACTCCGTGGGCGCAAAAAAAAAATCCGTGTTTCGCTGATGCGTGTTTTGCTTGTCGAGATTATATGCAGAAATATTCATGAAAAAATGCAAAATCAAATGGAAACGTTAATGATCGTTGGACAGGCCCAATAACCTCGAAAAGTCAAATTCCCGAAAATAACGTAAACAAAGTGATAACGAAGTAAACAATTCGCGAACGAAATGAGAGACATCACTTATTTCTCTTTCACAAAGCAAGGAAGCTCAGGTAATCTTAAAATAAGGTCGCTTGACCCTATTTTCCGTAAATCGGATTTCGGTTTTGCTCGCGTGTAATTTTATGAGAAATTCTCCCGAGATCCGCGAAAAAAGATCGACTGACCTTGCGAATTCTCCTCCTTAAATCGCGTGACCTTGTTTGTGGATATTTGAGAATTTTTCGTGCGATCGGGGATGCTCCTCTTTAATGTTTTTCGATGCAACGCGACAAACTTCTAATTGACCTACCTTTTTTCGCGGACCTCGGGAGAATTTCGCATAAAATTGCACGCGAGCAAACCCGAAATCGGATTTTCGGAAAATGAGGTTAAGCGGCCTTATTTTCCCCTTTTAAAATCAACCGACCTTACGAATTCCACTTATATGGTTACCGGACCTCATTCGGTCCATTTTAAGGTCACCTAACCTCAAGCCGTTCCCTTTTGAGGTCGCCCGACCTTAACGCGTTCGCTTTTAAGGTAACCCGGTCTTACAAAATTCCGTTTGAGCACCCTAAAGTTTGGTCGACCATTTCAGGCTCGATTTCTCGTTCGTGTAAGGTTATGTAACCTCACTTTCTTGAATTGCGGCAAGAATACGTCAGAAGTTCGACAAAATGGCCTAACTCGGAGCTTCAACAATTAGTCAGACAATTGTGCGAGGTTTAACCTTTAATACCACTGCGCGCGCACATGTAGTACACATACGCATCCTGTGTTTCCGTAAACATGCGCTCGAACAGTTCCGGCAAAAAGCCATGTGTAGCGATCTGCCAATAAACGAGGCCACGGAAGTGAGCAAACCAGGGAATTAAACGACACCGTTGATGGCGATTCCAAATAACCGGACGCATCAGCACGGTTAAAGCACCGTTTCGTTATTCGCCGAGTGAATTATCTCCAAACGCACCGCCCACGCATCGACTAACAATTCCGCAGAAATGAAATGAAGCAGGGTAGAGGGGAATTAAGAATGCGCTTGCGAGATATTTTCACGTATATGCACATAAAAAAATAATGAAGAAAAATCCGACGATCGGGACGACAAATTCGATGTTTTCTTGAAACAAAATAATGCAGGAGAACCGTGATGAGAAAAATCAATAACTCAAACTTTCGCTCTACTTATTTATATCACTCGACGTTCCGTGTTTATTTTTTTATCGAATCGCTCGACGAGACGATAGAACGAAAAATGCGAGGAATGCGGATAGGGGGGGGGGGGTTATGTTGCGGGAATTTAAGCGATGAAAACAAACAAAAATTCACGTGACGTTAGGGCGAACAGTCGCTGACTTACCCGCTCGAGTTTCTGAAAATATTCGCGTAGAAACGATATTGGATTTTGCGGCCTGCCTACGCAGAGCTGTACGATGCAGTCCTTGAGTACTTGTTGGATATTGTGTCTCTGCACGTAATTCTCGCACTCCCGTAAACTCTGTTCCTCCTCGAGATTCGCCGCCATGTTTGTATAGCCGAAATGACAACCGCACGGGCGACTTTTCTCTGGTCGCCCCTCCCCCGCGTATCACCGACGCGTTATCGCTTGTACGCACGATAACGCGTCAAACGTTTGCCCCGAGATGTAGGGAAAAAAGAGCGAGCCACTACGGACGATAGGAGAGAGACGTTGATCGGATCACGATCTTTCACAAACACAAAACTTCCTTGCCCGTCACCTGGACGAGTACGCAACGATGTCGACGCGTAATTGTTTATTTTATGCATTAGAATCGCCGAGTGACGATCTTTCGACCGAGCTGATCATCGTCCCGAGACGCGCGAGAGAGATACGCGGAGTTCAAGTTTTTCGGTAAGGACGACACTGACGCAGGGAAAGGAGGCGGGGACGAAAATATCGGAAACGCGTCGAGTCAAATTTCTACGAAGATACACACTGTACGTCAATTTTTCGGCGTGTCAAACGGCAATCCGCGATCTCCCCGTTTGCATTATTCGCTACGTGTGCATTTGCGACGAAACGTGTTTCTCGCCGATGCCCTCGCGATCGCCCGAAATCAATAAATAATACGATTTCACACGGGTAGAGTCACGTAGCCTCGGGCCTCGCGAGAACTCTGCGGGAACGCACGCTGAGGCCGAATGATGGCGCCACCGAGAATTTTCGCGCCGTCGTCATGCCAATAGATGGGGCAAGCGGACCCTAACTGACCTACATATTTTTTGTGTTGAAATGATAATGAAGAATAAAAAAATACTGTCTTCTCTAGGGACTATAACAGATAATGTAAATTCTTAACAGCTTTTCGGTATTGTTTATTATCGGTAAATCTAAAATATAAAATGACATACTTTGCAAAATTACCAATTTCGATACATTTTGTGTCTTCTACTTTCGGTTTTACAGTAATTACATTACAGAAAATATTTTCCGGGTTATTGTTATTGTTCATTGGTCCATTCGTTGCATCTTTTCAATTTTTATGTTTAAATTAAGAGGTTAGGTCTGATCATACGAAGGGTAGTATAGAAATCATTTTGAAAGTATATGTAAATTGATTCAACAGTCGTTTGGAAATTTAGTTGTGCGTACATTAGCAAAGTTACATACGAAATTTGGTGAGAAATATTGATAATTCAATACATAAATAACCTCGTGAACGGTCAATGGGGTTTTGGCTACACGCCTTATAACAACAAAAGGGTGGTTCTTTCTTCAGATTACCTTGGTTGGGATTCGACCGAACTCTTTTGTTATCAGGTTCTATAAAAAAAACTGTTGAAGTTCTCTAACTGAAATAACATCATTATAGTTGATAACTTATGTACAAACAAATGTTAAAAAAAAGGATGTTACGACCACGCTGTTTATATTCATTCTAATCTGAAGTTTACCCTCAATCTATGATCTCACGACTTACGTTGGGTTTTTCTCTTCAATTTTGTTTGCCTCATGACGAACGATGTTTTGAAGTTAACGCTAACCTAATCCGTTGATCCTACTGGCACGGTCACTTTTTCTCCGTGAACTAGCTATTATTATATTGATCGGTCCCTCGTTAGCGACGCGATCCTAGTGTTAAAGTTTCGGACCCGGTTTTTTCACATGCCGTAAACGTTTTTCATACTTCCCAGCCCTATGAAATGCCTCCCTCCAATGCGCCAACTTCGACATTCAAATCGTCCAGACGTCAGATTGAAGAGCACCGTGAAATATGACTCTCCGTTGCATCGTGAAAGCGGCGCACGCGAGAGATTGCAACGCTGGTGCCATCTGACCATTGGGGTGAAAACTTACCCCTGTACGCGAAGTTTTCAGGCGTGAAAAGCCCAGGCCGTGTTCTTCTACGGAACACGAACTTACCGTCATCATTATCGGTACGCGCACCGACGCAATTGTATTTTCTCTGTTACGGTCGTTCCAATAAATAAACGAAATCAACTAACCCCGCAAATTTGAAACGAACGCGATAAGTGTCCGCACAGAACCCGAGAGTTTCGTTGCGCGTTCATGAATGCAATAAAATCGAAGCTTTAAACGCGTTAAACGATTACAATTATTGTGGAAGAAAATTTCCGGTGATTCTGCGGTAGCGAAAGATTGGGTTTGTTTGGCTTTATATGTGATTGGGGTCGTTTGGATTTAGATGTGATTGGATTCGTTTGGATTTAAATGTGATTGGATTTGTTTGGGTTTACGTTCGCATTCTTCCGAGCTTTACTTCGTTCGGGTTCTCCCGGTTTAAAGCTTTTGGATTTTTCCAGGCGCGACATGTCGATCGAAAGAATGTCGGGTCAAGGTTACACGCCGATACCTCAGAGCATGAGCAACACCGATACGGAGGAGGAGGATGTGCGTGTGACAGTGCCCATTGACAGCCACCACGAAGACCCATCAAAGATGCACGTAAGAATAAATACCGATGCTCTGTCACGCAATTACCATTCGTCGTTCACATCCCCTACCTATTGTCCAGGACTCAAGCGGAGCTCAGGAAAACGGCTGGTGTCACAACGCCAAAGAGCTGAGAAACTATGCCAAAGATCCCACCGAAGCTCAGGGCGGTTATAGGTATTGCGGCGATGATGTTCCTATCATGATAGCCGAGGCAGAAGCTCGCAACGATTTTTGGAAGAGACGCGAAATGTCGACGCTCCGACGCTGTTGCCTCGTTCTCTCGGTACTGTTGTGTTGCGCCACCTCGCTGGTGTTTCTATACGCTTTGCCGTGCGACGATCATGCCGTGTGTCCACCCGTGGCTGATAATCAGCCTGTTATCACATGGGACAAAACTCTGGAGGGTGTAGGTAACGTATCCCTCTGCCGGAGAATTATAAGGAGAGCTTTCGAGTGTTTGAAAGATGCGATCATGTTTTTAGATCTTTCCACTTGAGCAATTAATGAATATAAGATTATCTTCAATACAATTTTGCTTTTAGCAATGACGGAGCAATGTTTTTGATTCCTTATTTCTGGCAGAGTTGCAGGGTCCGATATCGATAATTCATGGGACTCCGTACAGTTTGATATTTCTACTGCGAGGGCAACGCTACGGCGTAAACGTAACGGCAGCTCCAGCCACGAAGGAAATACCTCGAGCGGGTGGTGTTGTTCTTTCCATGCAAGGGAATACCGGAACGCTTCTGTGGTGGGTACTGTTAGCGAAAAAATTGCCTCTCGACATTGATTGCACAACCCTCGACACGGATGACTCGAAGAGTCCTGATTGCATCGTCACCGGTGATGACCTTCTGGTCAGTATCGAGCCAACTGCAGGCACGATTCACTGGACCTCCTCATACTCGACGAATTCCCGTTTACCGCTGATAATACCCGATGTCGATTCGGACGGCATCGACGATTTGTTGAGCGTGACGAGACACGGATATCCTCAAGGCGGTATCGTTCTGCTGTCCGGTAAAACGGGCAAATTGTTGGGCGAACACACGAATGAGGAGTGCGAGTCGTACGAACGAAACACCATCACCCTTGTTCGCCTCGAGTCGAACGAGGATGTCTCGTACACCTGCGAGGCAAAAAAGAGCCCGAACCGTAAGTATCCACTTCGAGACTCTCGAATATCGTGAGACGAGCAACTATAATGAATTATATTTTTAATAAAATATCTCCGACGTTTTAAATTGCAGAGATCTTGAATCTAACGGTATCACTGAGCGAATTGGTGCACTCGAATCACACGATCGTAACCGAGCTGGGTTTCAAGAACGAGAGTTCCCCGTCGAGTTCCCCAGACGAGGAAGTGACTTCGGACGACTACGCGCTTCCACTGTCGGCCTCGTGTCAATTGAACGTCCGAAATTTCGGTTCTTGCCCGGGCAACGATTGTCACGTTAGCGTGAACGTGACAATGCAGAAAATCGGTGGTTCGAATCGCGTAATATGGAATTACTCGAGCGACTCGTCGTACGCTTCAAAACCGGCAGTTTTGTCGGCCGGTGAAGGTCTCTACGAGACAGGATTCGCGATAAAGTTTTGGCATTGGAACGACGAGAAATCAGGCCTGAGACTGATGACGGAAACGGACAAAGTGGTGAAGCGTCGGGTCACCGAAAGAGTAATGATGGTCCTATTCGATCACAACGGCGTTCACGAGATAAACGCGAGTCAGAGCGATATCGTACAACTGTGCAGAAACGACGATTGCCAGCCGAACTTCAAGCTGCAGGCGCGATCGATCGCGATCGCCGATTTGGGTGGTGATGGAACTTGGGAGCTTATCAATTATCAATCGACCTACAGCAATGAACCACCCACTATTCTAACCTCGAGAATACAAATCGTAAAGCTCGATCTGGGCTTGGCGCAATTGGCGCAAAACACGGACAATTAATTCGCACCGCGAAACGGTCATTGTTTCGTTCTCGCGAAAAAAACAAAATTATCGACAAATCTAGGTTACTCTTTCGTGTGCATGCGACCCCCGCGCGCGTGCCTGTGTGAGTGTGTGTGCGCACGCGCGCGTAAAGATTTAGACTTTTTCCCAACTTCAATTATCTGTCTCGTGCGTCGTTTTTTTTTTTTTCACTTTTTTTTTCGTACGTATCGCAAAGTTGTAACGCGCACCATTCGTTGCTAGTCGAAAACTTTCCCCGCACTTTTGCGAAGGTTTAACCAATTTACCTTTGTTCTTCGAGTATAGCTTTTTCCTCTTGTATGCTAGATTATTTCCAAAGTCGCGTTGAAACATTAATACGCACGTGAGTGTGTACGAATCGAATTTGAACATTACTCTGCAATAGCTTAAAAACCGAATGTTTGCTCCCGAGATTTTTTTATGACAATGACGACTTCTGATATATGAAAAATGGATAGACTACTATCCCGGGATACCGGAAGTGTACAGCTACCCTGAAAGATGACTAATTCCTCTGAATTCAATTCTATACGGGAAGTGCACTTTTATACCGGAAACACGCGTTTAAAACGGAAATAACCGTCTGGGCCGGAAGTGAATGTCGTTCTGGAAGGAACTACCCTTCTGTACCGGAAGTGGTCGTCTATACCGGAAGTATATGAAGTATGCGAACCGGAAGTACTCGTTTATATCGGAAGTACAATTGTATATCGAAATTCTACATTGGAAGTATACTTCTGTACCGAAAGTAAACTTTCATACCGGAAATATCGCCACGTTCGCGATATTATCAGGACTGGTAGACTCAAAAGTGACTCGGCTCTGATAGCTTTCGTGATTTTTCGCCACAAATTTTGTATGCGCTTACTATAGAAGGAAGAGGTTTCTTGGTTCTGCAAACGCGTACAAAAGTCGCTGAAAACGTGGCACCGGGTCGTCGACATTCGTGCCGAAGTAAAAAATGTTAAGTGTAGCAAAAAGTGATACTCCATTTTTCCAATACATGGCTCTAGTTATCTGTATCACGTGGTGTACAATTTCGATCGGGCTACACTAGATGGCGTTAGAAAGATGCGATTTCATACTATTTCGATTTCGGTTGAATCCAGAAAATAGTGGAATTCTTTTTACTACACCTAATATTATTGTTTCGATCGCATTTCTCGGATTGAACGGCGCGAGCGCAAATTAAAAAACGGCGCAAACATTGTTAAAGCCACGGATAGGCCTCGTTTCAGCAGATCACGAGCTTGATTGTGGATAGTTCCTGTACAAACTTTCACTCATTTTGACCGATACGAGCAGTTCAATTTCGGACGTTTTTCGAAAAACAACGAGTTTCATTAAGAGCATTTTCCGTGGAAGCTTTTCAAGCGGGATTTGCAGTTTTTACTTTTTTTCGTTCATGTCACCGTAGCTGCGGTTATACTCGTCCAGTATTTCACGTAACTTTAAGCCTATTTGTTTGCCACGATCGGCACGTGATTTTTTTATATAAGTCGAAAACGCGATCCATCTAATTTTTTTTTTGTTTTTTTTTTTTATATATATCGAAAACGCGATAATTTGGTGATTTTTTTCTTGTTGTTTTTTTATAAATCGGAAAAGCTATTGCGCAAACGCTCCGTCGTCCGTGAGTCATTTTTTTCAGGTTGTTAAAGCGTCGGAGTACGCGAGATATCGGACGTTGCCATATGGAGGCTGAAGATTTTAATTCACCATTTTATTTACTAAAAGCAGTTATTTAATCGCAATGCACTTAAATTAATTAATCGTTTCATGTACGAGAGATTTTATTCGACTTTAATAATTTAATGTTCCAAACGCGATTATTCGTCGTTCAGTCGCAAATTTGTTTTTTGTTTTTCGTTTTTTTTTCTTCGATTTTTGCGTATTTACCCGATACAACATTCCGAAGAATAAAGAAGAACACTTCAGTGTATGCGTCGCGCCGATTGAATTGTTTTCATTCCTCCTTGAACTCTGAAAATACGTGAAGGTTAAAAAGGAGATATGAAACAAGAGCGATAATTTTTTTGATGGACTTCGAGAAGACGTTTTGAAAAAAGAAGAAAACAAGATTTTAATCGAGATATTACAAAATTTCGAGGTTACAATTGTGCGCCTCACGAAAATCCGAACTTTAACAAAGATTCTAAAATTTTTTTAATGGATTATTGCGTTCAGGAAAAAATCGACAATGTTTTATTGGAGCACGCGCGATTATCTACGGCTGTTATTCTACGAGCTGTTTTACCTACCATCGGACGGCTAAGGGCACAATTTGTTTTTTTTTTTTCAAGCCGTTTTGAGGGTCCCGGTGGCGTACAAATTATTCTAGATTTTGTCATCGATTATTGCATTTAGGAAAAGATAAAAAAACGCGTTACCGGAATAAGCGCACTCTGATGGCGAAACCGTGCGATTTTTTTTCCCGCACAGCCTTGAGTATCAAAATCGCGAACGAATTATTTCAGAATTTTGCATCGTTCAAAACTTCCAGGAAAACACCGATAATCCAATCTCGTTAAACCTGTTTGTCATATGACCACGTTCCATCGTCAATTTTTGTTTACACGACTTTAATTGCTTCATTTCGTTGTCCAAGCAATCATGATACCGCGTGATCTATGATTTACTCGTGTTCGAGTGTTCGCGCTCATCTTCATGGTCAAGTGCCGCAACGAAGGATAACCACGCTCTCCCACGCTCGAAGCTGCTTCTCTACGACGGCTTTCCCCCATCCTCTTCCACAATGTACATCACACAACGCGTACACGCAAACGCCAACTAAATTCCCATTGTAGCCGCAATACATCAACATTAGCTCAGGTACTCGCTGTGCATCAAAAAGGAATGTTCAAGAAACCGGTGACTGTTCCACCGCGATATGGGATTCGTGACCCTCCACGACGGAATGAAAGAGTGAAAAGTAGGGGGAGAACAGCGACATTCCCAGCGAGGAGGCAAAGATGGGGGGGGGGGAGTGGACGCGCGCATAAGTGCGCGCGTCTTTTATACGTCCTGTTTCACGGCTCATTCGTGTATAACGCGTTCTTCCGCAATCTCACGCAGTTAGTAGTCCGTCAGACTGCATTGGTGATGGTCGTGTGTGGGGACGAGAAACAATCCGTCAAAATGGCAAACTCGGCGTCGTTACGCTCGTCGTTCGTGCTGTCGTTGTTGTTGATAATGAATTCTCTCGCAACATATGCAAATGCGGTAGCCGTGAACGTACCAGTGAGCAGTGTTTCCGATCTTCTCGTACAGAGTGCACTCGGCTCGCTTAATGACAATTCACCGCCTTTGAACACCTACCGAAGCGGCAACTTGATCAGAGCGCAAAAATTGGTAACGTACATCGCACGGATTCTCGTTTTTTCTCCAACATTCGCAAATTCGCATTTCGATATTTTCAATTTTCCCATTTCTACGCATGCGAAGTTTACGAGATCTACTTCCGATCGCAGATTCAATCTGTTTTTCTTTCGCGCTATTCTACGAGGTAACCTCCGATGGTGCAATCGCCTCGTATCGTCCCCGGAGACGAATTCATTGTGCGCCTAAAGCATTTGTCGATGAAGTTTCACCGTGAAAAAAAAAAACAACAGACTTGTGAAAGTTCCGGCGATTATTGCCAAACGATCGCTCTTCTGTCAACGTTGCACACTTACTAAATTCGCCACTGCGCACGCTCTCGCGCTTTCAACAGTCATTTTAAATCCGTAGTGGGCAGAAACGTCGTTGTGGGCTCCTGTAAAATCGTCGATGACTCTAGATATGCGCAGCTGCGAGGCAATTTCGCTTTGAATCTATTAACTTCGTTTTCTATATTTTGCCTTCACCGAGAGTATGTGGAATCAAGATTTTATACATTGATACGTTGTCCAGTGAGTCTTTTTTACAGTTGTAAAATATTGATCGAAGGAAGTTGTTATTAGTTTTAAAAGTTGATATTCAAAAAATTACCATAGTGTCGAACTATAAAAATAGAATTATTCAATTTTTCATCGAAGTAAAAAACAGTTTTTATGCTACATTATTAACGAATAGTTTTTTGAAAACTTGCACCGTTAACATATAAAAAATGGTAGAACAAAGAATTGTAACCAGCAAAAAAAAAAAGAAAAAAGCAAAATCTACAAGGACAAATACCAATACCAATTTGATCAACTTAGAATTCACAGGAAACGTGTGAATTCTAAGTCGCTCGGAACTTATAAGTTCGAACATATCGGGACAAGTGTTATGACAACGTTGAGGTCATCAAATCCAGCTGTATCCTTCCTTCGTCTTACGCTTGCTGGAATTACGTTTCGTACACTTTTTATTCTCACCATTTCTTCGTCTCGACACGGTGCTGTGTATGCACGTATAGCAAAGTCATTTATAGCATACGGTCATAGTGTGACGAGTTTTTATTTCCTCGAACGACGCAGTCGAGGATTTTGTTGCAATCATACGTATATACGTATGTGTACATTAGATATAATCACATATGGCTCTGCCCGAGCGAGAAAAAAAAGCCAGTATGAAAGACAGAGAAAAGAAGACACAAAAGACACGTATCTCGGCCATTGTCAGAATGTTTTGTACTAGTGGCGAAAGACTAACTAAAAACAGGGGAATTTGGTTCTTTTCGAGTTTTAAAGCGAATACGAAGACGAGCATCGCATGAATGGGGACACGGCCAACTGATAAAAATTGATCCTCGGGGTTATCGTTTCTCCTACGGCGTATCGAAATTTTCTGAGCTCCGGGAAGGTCGTTGACCTCTTAGTTTTAAAACGTTAACCTCAAACCAACGCTCCAAACCATCGAAAACAGTTTATAGAAATCGTTTGACCTGATTGCAGCTCTACAGGACGGTTTTCAAAGCTGTGAAGCGAGATTCGCGTGAGTTTTTGCTTTCCGACGAACTTTCCTCGAGGATGCTTCGTGCTCTCGGAAAACGCGAAGTACCTTGCCCTTCGGTTTTTCTCAGGGAAGGTCATGGTACTCTTCTTTTTTCGAAAAAGTTGATGGTTTGGGAGAAAAGCGCATTGGAAGTGAAAAATTCGGGCTAAACTTCTACTGTCTTGTTGGAGGCTCAGATGCAACTTCGATACGTCCTTCGGAAGTTCAATTGAAGTACACACTAGTACGTTTTCACCAGGTCAGTCCAGATTACGTGATATGGAAGCTGAGCCTCAATTTGGAGCCGATATGCAACGCGGGCTCGTCGTGTCCACGGGAGGCTTGCACGATCGATTTGCGCCAGGACGAGAGCGGCGTGATAGATCTCGAAGACGATTCCATACAGTGCATGTACCTGTATCCGCACTCCGATGAGGCAGACGCGCATCAATCGACCCTTCAAGATGGAGGACAGCACCAGGACGGAGCGACGAACGCTCAAGAACCAGAAGCTACGATCGACTCCTTCGAGAGGCCGACGAGCAACGCGAGCCTCCAGTTGGATCACGAAGTACAAACGGTTGCGGATGCCAATGAACGTCCGTTCATAGCGGTACGCGCTACTGATGGGAGCTATTGTGCGGGATGTCCGTACGAACTAAACCCCGCGTTACCAGGTCTCGCGGCGTATACTGAGCAGGTAAGCGATCTTAATAATACTCCCGTTTCCCTTCCGTTGTTCCTCCAATACTTTTCTATTTTCCTCCTTGAAATTTTCCGGGAATAGACGCCTTTGTCTGATTCGTATCACGATCGGTACGTACAGCGCCGCTGGTGGACGTTGATGAATCTAGTGGTTTGGAAGACTGAAGAAAATGCGAATTTCGCCAATTTTTTCAATTTTTATACCGAATTTTTCCATGTCATTTTTTCCATTTTCTTCATTCTATCGTAAGACTATCCAACCATAATAATATCTTCAACCTCACCTTGTTTTGTGAACTTCAGACCACTAACCTCCCTCCTATCAGTCAACACGATGTTTTCTCAAAATACTGAAAGAAATCAAGGGTACAGAAAAATATATAAATCGATATTTATCCGAGCAGGTAGCGCAATCAATGGACGACTCCGGCCGCAGCGACTACAAGCACAAGGTCGTGTCTATTGTACGCGTGACACGTGCTGTGCCGCCGGGTTCGAACGTCATCGTCTACATGCTTCTCCTTGAGATCGGCGAGACGATTTGTCTCCGAGACAAATCATTCGTCACCCTTCGGAACGAATGTCCCCTCTCTACCGAAGCACCCATAAGGCTCTGCCGGGTAGTGTTCGAGCAGCGACCTTGGCAACAGGATAGCCGAAAGATCGTTCGCAACAATTGTACCGATTTGCCGGACACTTACGAAGAACAGACTTCGGAGCCTACGAGTGAGCCAGTGCTGACGAGTGACTCGCAATACGCGAGTGAAAAATCATTGACAGATGCGATGACGAAGAAACAGGTGAACTCTGAGACTTTGTCCAAAGCCTCAGAACAGAAAGGTCCCGTCATTGAGGAAACTCTCAAGAAGGTCGTGGTCGAACGGCCTAACCTGCAAGAGAACAACGTCAGAGTCTTTCAGGACAAGCACAAGGAGTTCGATGAGTTTCTAAAAAATATAGACTTTGATGGGCCCATAAATAAAGATGACAAAACGACAACCGAGGATCCCCGAACACCTGTCAACGAAGAGGTCATTCGTCCCAAGGTTGCATTGCCGTTGACTCCTTCGGAGGAACCCGACAGCGAAGTGCGAGCGAGGAGATCAGTGACCGTCGCGGCAAACAGCGAGACGGAGTCTGTCAAAGAGTTAGCTCAACTAGCTGTTGACGAGCTTGACTACATTGACCCTGACAATCGTAGACGAGTGCTCCTGGATGTCGTCGACTGGAGAACACAACAAGGTGATGACAACATCTACTACATCACCATGAGAGTCGCTACTAGCAATTGCCCGGAGAGTTCGAAAGAATGTTCAACTCGTTCGCACGACGAGGTAAAAATCTGCAAAGCACAGGTCCAAGTCAAAAGCTCAGGTGGGCCAGACAGAGTACTACAGTCACACTGCTTCGACGAAGGATTTAAGAAACGGGAAGAACGAACGAGAAGACACCTCCTCGGAGCAGCAACTATGATGAGCGTCGACGATCCGGAAATTCGACACTTCGCGGAAAAAGGCCTTCGCAAATACGCTGAAACTCAAGAAAACGAGCCTTTCCTGGTAGAAATTCTTGAGGCGTCGTCACAGGTTGTTTCCGGCAGGAAATACAGAATCAAAGTGAGACTGGGCGAAAGCACATGTGCAAAGGGCAAGAAGGAGAACTGCGCTTTGAGAAGCGACAAGCCTGTGAACGATTATCTGATAACAGTGTGGTCGCAACCTTGGAAAGACAAGGGCGAGCCTGAAATAAAAGTCAAAGCGCTCGAGGCGAGCAGATCGCGAAGATCGGTTGGAACGCCCGGTGGTGTTTCGCCCATCAGCACCGATGATCCGGAAATTCAAGAATACACGAGAAAGGCTTTGACCAAGTATTCGGAAACTTCCGACAGTGACAACGAGCCCTACCTCGTTGAAATAGTGGAATCCTCAACGCAAGTAGTCTCGGGTAAGCTGTACAAGATTCGAGTGAAACTTGGCGAGAGCACGTGTCCCAAGGGGACTAAAGAGAATTGTCAATTGAAGTCGAGCGGGCAAACGAACGAATACCTGATCACCGTGTGGTCCCAACCGTGGTTGGATCACGGTAATCCCCCTATCACCATTGAATTGTATTCGGAAAACGAGAAATCCATCGCCAAGAGATCTTTGCGCGGCGCTAACTACAGCCAGAAGATGCTCGAAATCGCCAAAGAACTCGCGGACGAGAGAGCCTTCCAGAGATTCATCAACGATCACGAACGTACTTACGCGTCCGAGGAGGAGAGAAATTACCGTTATGAAGTATTTCGCAAAAATCTAAAGACGATCGAGGAACTAAGGAAGAACGAACAGGGCACAGCGATTTA
The DNA here is from genome assembly GCA_030523105.1 of Ophioninae sp. A BG-2022a. Classification (NCBI taxonomy): domain Eukaryota; kingdom Metazoa; phylum Arthropoda; class Insecta; order Hymenoptera; family Ichneumonidae; species Ophioninae sp. A BG-2022a. The sequence continues at coordinate 2,780 of JAPYZI010001833.1, read as the reverse complement.
TGGAGCTACCATGTTTGCCGATTTAACGCTGGAGGAGTTTCGCTCCAGACACTTGGGACTCAGGCCTGATTTGAGAGACGAGAACGAAGTCCCACTCGCGAAGGCTGAGATACCCGATATCGATCTGCCGACCGAGTTTGATTGGCGTCATCGGAACGTCGTCACCGAAGTGAAGAATCAAGGCGCCTGCGGCTCGTGCTGGGCTTTCTCCGTAACTGGAAACGTCGAATCTCTCTACGCCATCAAATACGGAAAGCTGCTCTCTCTTTCGGAACAGGAGTTGGTCGATTGCGACAAATTGGATTCCGGTTGCGAGGGCGGATTACCCGACAATACCTATCGCGCGATAGAACAGCTCGGCGGCCTTGAACTCGAAACCGATTATCCCTATGACGGCGCCGACGAAAAATGCCATTTCGACAAGCGCAAAGTTCGCGTTGCCGTTACTTCCGGACTCAATATCACCTCCAATGAAACTCAAATGGCTCAGTGGCTCGTTCAGAATGGCCCGATATCCATCGGCATCAACGCGAACGCTATGCAATTCTACATGGGCGGTATCTCGCATCCCTTCAAATTCCTCTGCAACGGCGACGATCTCGATCACGGAGTCCTCATCGTTGGCTACGGAATACACAGTGAGTTATCATCGTAGACACGCTTTATGATAATTATTCAATCCGCTCTCCGATCTGTCCACAACATTTGCCAATGCTAATTTGTACCATTCCAACCAAAGTCATTTTAAGCCCCCCGTTTCTTTAAGTTTATTGTTGGCACATCGCAGCAATTCGAGAACAACGAAGTTGATAGAAAAAGTTGGAATCGTGTCGAGTAGGCTCAAACAAATAAAAAAAAAGTAAATGCTTAAATGGATATTTGGAAATGGAAGAAGACGAGATGAATATTTTTTTTCAAAGTGGAATAATTTATTCACTATCTTATTCAGCGGAAACAAAAACTTGTTAGTTTTGTCTGAAACGTTATTCTATTTCATTACAAGTTAATTTTTTCATTACGATGCCGCTCTCACTTTCGAATACTAATCCCAAAACAAAACCTTTCTTCTAATCCACTCAAAATCGTCCTAATTAACATCTGCGAAAAATGTCAAATTTCAGCTTACCCCATATTCAAGAAGAAAATGCCATACTGGATAATAAAGAACAGCTGGGGTCCGAGATGGGGCGAGCAAGGATACTACAGAGTTTATCGCGGTGATGGTACCTGTGGACTTAACAGAATGGCCACCAGTGCCGTTATCGCATGAGAGCGCTTCTAAAATCCATCCTAAAATGTTACGGTCCACCCTAAAACACATCAGTTAACGGGAAATTATAATATTTCCTCTGTTTTATCTATAAATATTAACAGGTCCCCTTATCAGCGATTCTTTCGTTCCTAAGAGAAATTATTATGTTTTTATTTTGTCGTAAAAACATTTTTCTTAACCAGAACATTTGCAACAATCTTTAGAAGATGCATTAAAGCACATCAACAAAATTCTAGCCACGGGAACAAAAAGTTTAATACTATTCGAGAAGTTAATTATTTAAAAGCGATCAAAGTTCGATTAGCAGTCGTGATACCTGAAAAAGAGTCAATAAACAGTGTCGAATTGAGGACATCGACACTGTTGCTTCGGAACGACGATAAAAAAATATCTAAGCTTATATAAGAGTCGAGTTATTAAACATCTCAGAAATTATACAAGCTTGTTACTGTTCTTTCATACGATTACGATGTACAAGCCTTATTCGTTTTTATCGATCAATAGAATTCCTCGATCATCGGGAATAAATTGAATATGTATATATATCTAAATATATATGAATTTATGTAAAAATCGCATTGTAAATTAAGGGGTACGTGATTGTACGTACCGAATCGCGTATATTCTCGATTACGATTGCTAGCTTTATACTCATTAGCGTAAACATTGCAATAATAAAAAAAAAATATATTTTCATTCGCGTCTATCTCGAAAACAAATGTCCGCGCAACGTGACTCCTCTCTCAAATTCCTATGGAACTAGCGAAATTCGAAATCGCAACTTTTATCGTAGGCATTGACGGTTGGATAAGAAAACAGAAGCATCATCGGGCGTTCCGATGGATAAACAACCGTAACCCGAGAGTCCGCGATTTGTGCCATGCGAATAATAACACAACGATATTGTCGATCGAACACTTGATTTATCGAAAGTATCGCCAACGCGTACTTTTTTTTCTTATTTTATCAACGAGGACGTAACTTCGCGTGACTCGAAATAACGAGCGATAATTTATCGAATTCGCTTTCCGTAGTGACGTAATCGACAAGAGTGTGTGACATCGTCGAGCGCTTTTGTTCAGTAGCTCAAATATGTGATATTTTGCGAACTAATAAATACGAGACATACTGTCCAAAAGAAATTATAAGTTTTGAAAATTGTATTTGGGAGTGGGCGATACCCACGACGAAACTTTGACGCAGTGGCCGGGAAAGTCGATAAAATATTTTTTCCCTCTAAAAAGGGTCTATTTTATCGGAAATTTTCTGCTGGTTACGAATATGCCCGAGTTTTTGCCGAAAGTACAAAATTAGCCTGGGAAAATGCAAAAAACGTTTCTAAAATATATTTTTGGTGGTTTTCCCTCGAAATTTTGGGTTTTTGAGGAAATAAATGGTTGATTCGTGTTCAGGGGATAAAATTACATCGAAATGGATCAATAAAAAAAATATTAAAAATCAAAAATTTTTTTCGATTTTTGGGCAAATTACATTTTTTCACTAAATC
>JAPYZI010001832.1:0-28276 GCA_030523105.1 Ophioninae sp. A BG-2022a | reverse complement strand
TCTGAAAGCCTTCAAGAGGCGACGTACTCCAGCGGATGGCCTGGCTGTGGCAATAAATTATTTGTATCCAATGTACTCACGATGCTAATGTGCAAACCACTGGTACTCAAAGCCTGCCAATTTTACATAATATCGATAGACATGTTCATGGCGGTGGGTACTTTCAACTAGACCAAAAAGAATTATTCAATTCAAGCGAGTAAGAATTAATGTTTATTCCAGATACCGAATACCACGCTGTCATATTTCCTCTTACTGCGAACACTCGATGAAAAATGACGATCCAGGATGAACCGCTGATCATAAGAGGCTGTTTACCACCGGGATAAATGGAACAAGTTGGAAATATCACGAAATTTGAAATTAAAGTTGATAAGTATTTTTTAGACGGCCATGTATTCTTCCGATTTCTTGGTGTACAGACTTTTCGTTGAAGTACATACACCAAGGCCTCAAAAAAATGGGTCTACAGCTCACTGGTAGCTGCGCCAGCCAGAGAACGCTTAAGCGGTCACCGATCCGAGTATCAGTCCCTTTTTATGCTGCTTAACTTCGTTATTGACCCGAGGCATACCCCTAGCGCCCAGTCACCAACGTTGGTATTGTGATTTTTAAATAAAGTTTTTGTTTCTATTAAATATGATTTCAACTTAAGCATATTACATTTTTTTTCATGTAGTCGGTTTAGGTTGAGATCATATTCGATCTTAACAGATAATGTGAGTTTTGGGAAGGAATATGATTTTAATTCAAATATCTACATGATTATTTTCAACAGTCCTTGACAGCTCTGTATTCCGTGACGAACTAAAGAATTCTGTCTTTACGATGTCCTTCTAATATTTGTTAATATGATTTTTTTTGACAGCTCTGTACTCACGTCGAAATTGGCCAATCACGTAATCTGCAATAGCGGAGATAATTGATGGTCCGTTATTTAAAAAAAAGTCCACGATCACACTGTTTTTCTACTGATATAAAAAATCAGTAAAAATATACAAAATTAATAAAAAATTATTTGCAAAACACTCGCTTTCGAACGGTTTGCGGCACAATGCTCGTAAGTATCGATAGACGTAACACGGATGACTGCAGCCACAGTGATCTTAGACTGGGATTGTCATGAAAAGGACGCATGCGTGCGAATCAAAACTTGGAACGATCGGAATCAGTTTCTCGAAACTATGGTAACTTTTTGAACAACAATTTCTAGCGTCCGGTATTGCTACATCCAGAAAACTTTATTCTCGCAATAATAAGTTTAAAGATAGTTTTATTTCCGTTTGAAAAGTTTTTACACAACATAAAGCGATTTTGAAAAGATTTCTCTTGCACGTGACACGCCGGATCGACCGTTCCATTTCAGCCGTCCGACGTCTGACAAATCCCCTAGGTCATGAGTGACAAAATACCCGCGAATGCGAAATATCGTAAATTATTCATGGGAGGAAAGAAAATTACAGCAATTTTATAGGAGAACGGAAATAGATCGTGCGTGTTTTTTCTCGAAAGGAAACGGCGGAGTTGCTGGGCTGGGGTACTCGCAGTACATTATCCTTCATCTGTCGAACTTTCAAACGCGTGAGTAAAAGAAAAAAATGTGCTGGCGCAGGTCGCACGCGCTTGACAATATAGCTCCGTGTTTACTGAAACTTGTTCGAACTTTGACCATCGATTCAAGAACTTTTATTTTTTACAGAAAAAAGTCTCTCTGTGCTTTTAGTTCCATCAGCTGCGATATTGACGTTCGAGGCCGTATCGTTCGAAATGTTTGAGGAAATGTCCGGCGAACGTTAAAATCCGAGAAATTCACCAGCAGAATGAAAGCCTTCACTATCTGGGTTTACTAATTACACAATAGTTTTTTACTCGTTCATTTTTCAATTGAATTTTACTGCTCGTTGTTCGATGAACGCGGACGAGGCGAGACAGTCTATAGACATCAGCACAAGTGACATTAGGGTGGTGAGGATTATTTGATATGGATGCATGTCCATTGGCTATACTCTGGTGACCTATTGGTAGATCACCGGTTCATTAACCATTCATCATACACAATCGTTCGAGCTACGTTTCCCTCAGTTATAGTGTTTTTCACATCATAGGCCAAGCTGGCAGTTTCGAAACGATAACTCGGTGACCGTGCGTCACCGATTCCTGGATTGTCGGGAAAGTGCCAAACTCGGGCATCGATATCTATCAATCGACCAAAGTATTTTCGTTCATAGCTCTGTACGAAGGAAGCAAACGATGATGTCACAGCAATGTATCAAAGATCGCGCATTTGAAACAATATTGCAAAAAATGAACGTTGAAGTTTGAATACTTTTTGCATTGAAGATTAGACTTTGAAATTGATTTACCTGCCATCTCTTTGTCTCCGAGTTTGATATTGTACCCAATCAGGAAAAGATCAGACTTCGAATCAACGATCGGTATTTTTTGATGACCTGTTCGGTAAAAGTTCGCCCTGCAGGGTATCTCATGTTGAACACTATTTGCTCCCTGATTTTTTAACCACTTAAGTAGAAAATTGTCTTTCAAGTAATAATAACGTATTTAATGAATATATTTCGTAGCCTTACATTGTCGAACTTTCTTTCGATTGGGAGATCCTCAATTATCAGCTTGAATTATATCAGTTTTCATTATTTGGTGGAATGGACGAGCAACTGAAAAAGTACGAGACATACGCTGGCAGGGTTAAATTGATATCTCTATTAGCCGGTCTGTGGCCAGGTCGGTCACTTTCACCACTTATGCGAATAGCCGTTACCGCTCAATCGGTCGCCTGCTTCGTTGTAGCGTACGGTGTAATTAATCTGGCGTTAGCCAACATTACGAATATGCGGCTGCTCATGAGTTGTTTTGGAGTCACGGTCGGTTTCTGTACGCTACTGGTGAAGGTAATTTTTTGAGTAAAGAGTAAGTAGCAATTGGCATGATTTTTACTTTAAAAAAAGGTGGCCCTCTCATGAAAAATTCAGCACTAGAAGTTACCTCATTATGAGTCGATTTTCCAAAAACACTAACGCACGCAATTATTAATTTCCAACTAAAAAGTTCGACACGAACTTTGAGTTTTCGTAGATTTAACTAAAAAAAAATAGTATAAATAATTCAGCCTTAAAATGGAATTTCAAATTTACATAAACTTGAAAATTCTAAAATAATTGAAATATTATTGTATCAAGAACTGTGTCGATTTTTGTAAACCTTAAACTGTAAGGGATTTCATAAAAACTCACATACTCAACTATACCCTTTCACAGCGAAGTATTTTGTAAAATGTTTTTCTTTTTATGCCTATTGAGGTCAGAAAAGAATCCTACTTCCAAAATACCAAATTTTTAGTAGATTTCTTCGTTCAAGAATCATTCGATACGTGTCCCTTTACTAAGTTCTAATTTTTACAACGTCATTAAGTAGACAACTAATAACGAGAGATTAATTTTACAATCGCAACGGTTCGATTTCATTGAAAGGTTTCCATCTTCTCGATTTATCGCGAACGTATCGTCGAAACGCACGAAACATTAGGAAAAAAGTTTCGCACGGATCTGGAAAATTTGACTTACCGTCGAGAGCTACTTTCGCCGATCGGACCATTCGACCGAACGAGTATCTGGTTTGCATTCGCGTCGTTTGCTGTTCTCATGTTGTACAACCTGGGGCCGATCACACTGTTCATTATTCAACTGTCGCGGGGTGTAGAAGTTCTGCAGTATCGCACAGTCTTCCCAACCAAATATCCGATTCCGCAGAGCGGATTTTGGTTCTTATGCGCTTACTTGATCGAGGTAGGAGCGAGTTATGCGATAGGTATAATATCAACCTGCACGGACGGTCTTTTCGGCTTCTACGTCTTTCAAATCGTCGGGCAACTTCGAGTCCTCTCCTATCGGATGCGCAACCTAACCGCGTCCGATGATCACGTCAGTGTCATCAGGGAATGCGTCCAGCGCCAAGAGCTATTGGCAGTATGCCGGGATAACCTCCAAACAATCTATGGCCCTATTGTTCTGTGGTTGCTGGGTTCCAGCTCCATCAGCATCTGCGCAAACGTCTTTTACCTCACAAAGGTATAAGTGAAATCCAGGCTTGGTTATTGGGGAATTGTCCATTGGGTAATTCGAGGATAGACCATACTGACGAGATGGACAAACGAAATGTCACCAACTTTCACTAAGAGAGGGCAAGGTTTTTTTGTCGTTATTTTAATAATGAGAAGGCGAGTAATTGACACTTAACTTTTTGGGGCCAATAAGAAACAAATTACGCTTAGTTAGTCAACCAACGGCTGACTCACGTAGGAAATAGTTCTTTGATCCTATTTTGGGTTGTACCACTTAAAATGTACAGTTGTTTATATATATATATATTTTTTTTAAATTATTGTTTCTCTCCGTACATTATTTTCGGGATTATATTCTTATGATTATTATTTTCTTTATTATTTCCCTGTGTTTCCTCCTGTTTTTCTTTAATCCCTTTTTGATTTTACCTCACGGCTGCGGAACGTGTTTCATCGAAAAATTTCGAAGAAAAAATCTTGGTCTCTACCGGGGTTCGAACATGGAACGTCCCAGGTCTGCTGATCGCGCCTTGGTCCAATCGGCCAACGGATCAGTTGTTACGGTTGTTTGTAACGCAATCTCTAAAAGTCTTACGACTGCTTGTTTATTTCGAGTAAGTAAAGGGTGTTCTATCGCTTCTATACGTTTTGGTAATGATGGCCATACCGTTTTAAGGCCAAAACTGTGTTGAATTAAATTTGTAATAAATATATGACTGACCAAAATCAATATAAAACTATGGCCACTCGTCCTCGAATTACCCTATTATGTGTAGCATTTATTTTCAAATTACGTATCCTCTCATCAATGTGGTATTCATTGGAATCACCTTCACCCTACCTGGTCTACCTATGTCTATGAACAAATCCGTAATCCTCCTTTATGTTTCGCTGAATATGTTGTAGATCTTGGACAACTTCCTGTTAACATTGTGCCTTCTGGTTTACATTACGTGGAAGATTGCTCAAACTGCGCTGTATGGATGGTTCGGGATGTTTCTAATAACCGAGGTAAGCTTTATGGAGAAGAAGAAGACACCTTTGTACTGTGATACCGAAATGCTACATGATTGATCATTTGAGCAGTCCGAAGTATTTCTCGAAGCCGTTTACAGCAGCGGATGGCCTGGCTGCGGTGATAAACTGTTCATGTCCAACGTCAGCGTTATGTTATTGGGCAAACCTTGGGACTTGAGAGCTTGCCGGTTTTACCCATTAAATTTAAATCTTTTGACGGGGGTAGGTATTTTTTCATGCAATACCAACCAGGGATCATTTGAGCCAAAGTATTTTAGAAGTAATTGCTACTGAATCAATAAATGAATTTTCTCGAATGACCGACTATGTGGAATAATGTGATCAACATACTGCTCATTTCTATTTTCGATTGTATTATTTATTATGTATTACTTTTATTACACAGCATTATGCCTTTCTGTTTGTAGTATTTTAAGGTATTACGGATTCAGTTTGTTCGTATTTTGTTTCCGGCATTTGTTTTGATTGTGTACCAAAGAGAGGATCGAATGTACAAGATTATTAATAAATTCAATACTATCTATAAATTTGTTTATCTCACAGCGGAGTTATCAGCTTGATCTTTACATATATCTAAACGGTGTTGCATGTATTACGATTTTTTCCAATAACAGAGTTACAAATAACTTATTTGCAAAATGGTTCATGCAGCTTTGCCAATTTTCCAATTTACTTTTTCAAAGAAATAAATCATAATAACTCGATTAAGTAAAATAAGAAGAGTTGATTAACTGATGAAACGTCTGATTCAGTCTAATAGAAAAATATTTTATTGCAGATAGTGAACACTGCTGTGTCATATTTCTTCTTGCTACAGACTCTTGAAGAGAAATAAGACCCCGCAAATCTACGAATGACCATGAACGCAGGCTACATTCTGACAATGGTGAATTTCATCTCATCCGTAACAATTTTAGTGATAAGTTTGCCGATTAATCGTCTCAAGAAGACAATCGAAGACAGTTTCGTTTGCCGGAAAGGTTTCTAATGAATGGATCGATGCACTTTGCTTATCGTTTTGATCACATAAATCAATTTTTATTATAAACACGAGTAACACATTATATTTTCTAACGTATGTGCCTTTACGTATCTTTTCTAACGTATGTGTTTTTGTTATATGTGTCAATAAAGACTGCCGAATGAAAAAAATATTATTATTGTCCTAAAATATTAGTTTAGGGGTGAAACTGAGATTCGGTTCATATAAGCGAGTCTGGGGCTCCGATCGATGCCTGAATCGTTATTAATTTTTTTTAACCGACCAATCAGGGCAACCAATGAGAGCTGCGTACATCGGTGGGCGGTACGCAAGTATGGTGATAATAATAATAATAATTCAGGAATTTATCCGAGCCAATTGCTTGGTCATACGAATCGATTCAGAATTTCATCCCTAAATCATTATTTCGGGGAACACCATCAATTTGGGGACACCGTGAAATTTATGTAAACAAATTTTTCTGGTCTCACCTGAATGAGTGCTGATTTTATATTTTTAGTGTGTTAATATGATTCACAAGTGGAAACGCACGCTGGGTTTTTGCTTACAAAACGCTCGATCCAAAAAGTACCCGACAGGATGAAACTCGCAGGTAACGAAAGACGCGACAAACGGCGCACGACTTTCTGCATCCGCAATGGTTCTTCCGAGTCCCTTGAACTTGAATCGGTCGTATAAAGGACGCATGCGTTCAGGCAGGAACTTGAAACGATCAGGACCAATTTGTCGTTCGCAACGTCTAAATATCAATTTCTAACAGCCGACCTTACGGTTGGCACTGCAAACTTTCTTTCCGAATAAATTTCATTCCGCGTAATTTCGCTCACGTTTGAAAAGTTTGCACGCATCGAAGAGAAATATCAAGACTCCTGCATGCAGATGGAAAATTGATCGGTACGTATCGGCGACATCGAGTCTGTAGCCAAGCTTCTAGGCCGTACGTGAAAAAACTGCGAGCAGTTGAAAAATGAAGTTATTTATGCATCGATAGAAAATTACGGCGATTTTATCGAAGAATTGAAATAGGTCGTACGCATTTCTCTCGAAAGACAATGGCGGAATTGCTCGTGAGGAAACCTCGGCACACATTATCCATAATATCTTCAAGTTTCAAATGCGTGAAAGAAAAATAAATAAATGTGCTGGTGCAGCTTGAACTTACGTGACATCGTCGCGCCGTTGTCATTGAAACTTGTTCGAACTCTCTTCGCCGATTCCAGAACTTTTGCGCTTTACAGGAAAAAAAATCCCCCTCTGTGTCCGTGCTTCCGTGGATTGCAATATTATCGTTCGAGGCATTGACGTTTGAAATGATGCAGAAAATAGCTAGTGAACGATAAGATTCGAGAAATTCGCCATCACGAGAAAAGCCTTGCTTATCATGGTTGTACTTTTACCGGTTATGAGTCCACCCAGGTTTTAATAATTACATAGTAGTTTTTGACGCGTTCGGTTCCGTCATCATCGTTCTCGCGAGTAGTAGTTTCATCGCTTACGATTCGATGAACACAGACGACACGAAGCAGTCTATGGAAATCAGCGTAAGTAACGTTAGGGTGGTGATAAGGATAATTTATTATGGATGTACGTCTATTGGCTATACACTGATGACCCACTGCTTGATCATCGATTCTTTAACTATTCATCATACGCAATGGCTCGAGCTACGTTTCCCACAGCTATAGTGTTTTTCGCATCACAGACCGAGTGAAGCATTCTCGAAACGATAACTCGGTGACCGTTCGTTACCGATTACTGCACCGTCGCGAAAGTGCTAAACTCGCGCGACGATTCTATCAATTTACCAAGGTATTTCCATTCATAGCTACCTACGAGGATAGCAAACGAGTATGACACCGCAATATATCGAACATCGTGGATTTGAAAAGATATTTTCACAAAATTGAACGTGGAAGGCTGAACACTTTTTACATTGAAAATCACACTTTAATTGTTATTTACTTTCCACATCTTCGTCTTCGAGTTTGAGTTCGTATCCAATCCGGAAAAAATTAGACTTCGAATCAACGATCGGTATTTTTTGAAAGTGATGTTTAGTAGACATTAGCCTGGAATGATATCTCATACTTAACACTCTCTGCTTCATTATTTTTTGAGCACGTTAGTAGGAAAGTGACTTTCGAATAAAAATAATGTCTTTAACGAATATGTTTCGTAGCCTTACATTGTCGAGCTTTCGTTCGATTGGGAGATCCCCAATTGCCAGCTTGGACTATACCCGTTTTCATTATTTGGTGTAATGGAAGAGCAAGTGAAAAAGTACGAAGCATACGCTCGAAGGGTCAAAGTTATAGGTATAATGGCCGGTATGTGGCCACGTCTAGCACCTTCTGTACTTATGCGACTGGCTGTTGTCGTTCTATCTGGGCTCTGCGTCGTCATAGCGTGCGGTGTTATTAATCTGGCAATGGCCAACATTAAGAATATCCGGCTGCTCACGAACTGTTTTGGAGTAGTGGTCGGTTTCTGTACGGCATTGGTGAAGGTAATTTTTCGAGTGACGATTGATGTAAATAACTAGCTTCTCGCCCCAACGAATTATTCCACATGGAATTCCAATTTTTTATAGCTCGAAGAAGAATTTTTTAAAGACTAAGATGGCCTAAATAACGATTTTATAGGCTAAGTAGCAATTGCCATGATTTTTAGTTAAAAAACCGATGGCTCTCTGATGCAAAAGTCAACTCCAGAATTTACCTCTTCATGGATAGATTTTTTAAGAAACGTTAACAGAAGCCATTCTTAATTTCGAACCAAAAGGTTTGATACGAATGATGAATTTTTATAGATTGAACTAAAAAATAGTAGAAAGAATTCAGCCTAAAAAATTGAATTTCAAATTGGCAATTTTATACAATTAACTTAAATATTGCTGGACGTATTGTCAGGTAAAAAGTTAGACCGAAATGGGGGTATCGTAGATTTACAAGTTTAGATCACGTCATTCATGTTTCGACGTACATATAGCTAATTTTCTCATAAACTAACGCTTAAAAATGTTATCTTTGCTTTCCAATAATAGTTTACAACAAATTCGACGATATTGACATGTGTATAACTGAGTTTTTACCAGTGACTAAACGTCTGTTCCAACTGTCTAACAAAAAAATCACTGATCTCTGAAATGAAATTAATAAGTTCTGTTCATTTTATTATCATCAATAATTACCGAAAAACTCATTATACATTGTATTTTCCAATGATAATTCATCGTTAAAATAAATCATTCACTATTTTATGAACTCACTGTCAGAAGTAAAAACGCCATCTACATATTTGGAATTCAGCCGAATAAGTAGCTCGATTCAGGATCTTGATGATATAATATTTTCAGAATTTTGGCTATTTAGTTCCATTTGTTCTACAACTATTAAAATATGCAGAAGCTACTTTCCCATAACGAGCCGTAATAAATCAAGATGTTTATAACTGCAAAATCAGTCAGTGAAAAACTCTAAAATAATAGAAATATAATGTCTCGAACTATCTCAATTTTTGTAAACCTTGAAGTATAACGGGTTTCGTACAAACTCACATACTCAACTATACCCTTTCACAGCGAAGAATTTAGTAAATTGTTTTTTTTTAAATGGCTGTTAACGTTAGAAACGAATCCTACTGCAAAAATACCCAAGTTTTAGTGGATTTTGGTTCTACGTTAAAAACTCATTTGATCCGTGTATCTTTACTTAGTTTTAATTTTTACAACGTCGTTAAGTAGACAATTGATAAAGAGAGATTAGTTCAGTAACCATAACGGTTCAATTTCACTAAAAGGTTTCCATCTTCTCCATTTATCGCGAACGAATCGTCGAAATGCAAGAGACATTGGAAAAAAAGTTTCGTTCGGACCTGGCAAATTTGACTTATCGTCCAGCGCTACTATCGCTGATCGAAACTTTCGACCGTACAACTGTATGGTTTACAATAGCGTCCGTCGCTGTCATCGTTTCGTACAACCTGGGACCGATCACAGTGTTTATTATTCAACTGTCACGGGGTGTAGAAGTTTTGCAGTATCGCACGGTCTTCCCAACCAAATATCCGCTTCCGCGGAGCGGAAAGTGGTTCTTAATGATTTACCTGTTCGAGGTAGCGGGGAGTTACGCGATAGGTATAATATCAACCTGCACGGACGTTCTTTTCGGTTTCTACGTCTTTCAAATCGTCGGTCAACTTCGGGTCCTCTCCTACCGAATGCGCAACCTAGCCTCGTCCGATGATCACCTCGGTGTCATCAGGGAATGCGTCCAGCGCCAAGAGGAATTGGCAGTATGTCGGGATAACCTCCAAACAATCTATGGGCCTATCGTTCTGTGGTTGCTGGGCTCCAGCTCCGTCGGCATCTGTGCAAACGTCTTTTACCTCACACAAGTATACGTCAAATCGAAGCTCGGTTATGTTGTCCGTGGGGTAATTCGAGTATAGATGACCATGGGGCAGAGATGACCAATTAAATATTACCATCATTCAGTAAGGAAGGTCAAAGTTTTTTGTCATCAGTTAAATAATGAGAAAGTGAGTAACTGACAGTTACATTTTTGCAGCTAAGTAGAAACAGATTACGCTTAGTTAGTGATTCAAGGGTTGACCAATGGAGTAATAGTTTTTTTCGGCACTATTTTGGGTCGTAGCACTTAGGATATACAATTGTTTATATCATAACCTCTGAAAGTGTTAGTGCTGTTTATTTATTTCGATAAATGAAGGGTAAGCTATCGCTCCTATACATGTTACGAATTATGATCATGTTTTAGGACGTGAAGCGTGTTGAATCAAATTAATAATAAATATGTGATTGAATAGAACATAGACTAAACTATGGCCACTCGTCCTCGAATTACCCTATTATCTGTAGTGCTTATTTTCATAACCCGAATCCTCTGATCAATATGGAATTCATTGGAATCACCTCCAAAAGCCTACCTGGTCTGCCTATGGTTTATGAACAAATCTCTAATCCTTGTTTATGTTTCCCTGAATATGTTGTAGATCTTGGACAACATTCAGTTAACATTGTGCCTTCTGGTTTACATTAGTATGAAGCTTATGCAAACTGCGCTCTACGGATGGTTCGGATTGTTCCTCATTAACGAGGTAAGTTTTATGGAAAAAATAAGACAACTTTATACGGTCATTCCCAAATGCTACTCGATTGTTTATTTGCACAGTCCGAAGTATTTCTCGAAGCTGTTTACTGCAGCGGATGGGCTGGCTCCGGTGATAAACTGTTTATGTCTAATGTCAGCGTTATGTTATTGGGCAAACCTTGGGTCTTGAAAGCCTGCCGTTTTTACCCATTAAATTTAAATCTTTTGACGGGGGTAGGTATTTTTTCGCGCAATCCCAATCACGGATCATTTGAGCCAAAGTATTTCAGAAGTAATTGCTACTAAATTCTTGTACGAATGGGTTGAGAAACTCGACCATAGCGATAGAAAAAGGAATATACATTTTTCGAAATCCCGTCGTTTGTTTAGGTTTTAATTTCCGCAGGACAGAATTCCTAAACTCAATCAATGATTTTTTCGAATCTGGCACTGTATGGAATAATGTAATCAAGATACTACTTATTTCAATTTTTATTTATATTATTTATTATATATTACATTTATTACATAGAATTATGCGTTTTTGTTTGTAGTATTTTTAGCTATTACGTACTCAGTTTGTTCGTATTTTACACCCGACATTTGTTTTGATTGCGTAACAAACGGAGTATCAAAGTTACAACAGCATTAGGAAATTCATATATGTATTTCACAGCGGATTCATTAACTTAAACTTTACAAATATGTGAACGTATTAGCTTGTATCACGATTTTTTCAATAAAAAAGTGGTAATTAACTATTATGCAAAAAGGTTTTTACAGCTTTGCCAATGTTTCAATCTTTTTTAAACAAATAAAGTATAATCTTGAAATTAAGTAAATCAAGAATACCCTAGAATTTTATAAAATTTTCTCATGACCTGTTGGTCCAATCATCAATCGGCGCAAACGATCTGTGATTTGAGTTTCCGCGTTTCGATATAAACGCAGGAATTCTAGGATTGATTAACTGATAAAACCTCTGATTCAGTCTAATACAAAAATACTTCTTTGCAGATAGTGAATACCGCTGTGTCATATTTCTTTCTGCTACAGACTCTCGACGAAAAATAATACCTCGCAAATCTACGAACTACCATACACGTAGACTACATCCTAACAATTGCGAATTTCTTCTAATCGCAAACGATTATGTTGACGGTGGCTTTTATGAGTTTGCAGATTTATCGTCTCACGAAGACAATGGAAGAAAGTTCCGTTTGACGGAAACATTTATAATAAATGTATTAATACACTTGTACATGTGTTGCGATTATCGTTTTGTTTTCATAGGGTAGAGTCCGTTAGAGTTGACCATAAGCGAGAAATAGCCCGCGTTTGTAGTTCGAACCAGTGTAATCATAGATCGCATCTCACGCACGCTAGTACGTCTCTCTGTGTTGTCAAGGTCAAACGTAAACACGTTTAGTCCCGATTAAAAAAAAAAACAAAAAAAAGAACAAAAAAGTAAGTAATTAAGACTTTTATTTTATGTGACACTATATTATAGTCAATTCTAGTTACCAGACATGTAGTTACCATATATTTTTGTAAAGTGCGTGTGTTTCATCCCCTTTTCATAAACCTGTATAGTTTGTTGTGTATCAAACCTAAAAATTGGCAGCGTCGTAATAATATTCGATTGAATTATACGGATGGCCATTTCTCCCATACAATCAGATGAGATGGCCCAATATTTTCAAGGTGTGATGCCCATGTCTGATTAATATTTATTCTGTCCTTTTTTGCAACTATAATATTATTTTTTCTTTTATTATATGCCTAAGAAGGCATCGACAAAGGATGTAGAGAAAATTACTATGAAATTCAAAAAATGGAAGACTGGATATAATGCAAATTTTGCCACGATTGGTTGCATGAAAATTGCACAGTTTTCGGATATGTGCCATCAAGGCCGTAAGGAATTGGCATTACAACGAAATGCAGACTGCAATAAAAAAATGCAAGGGAAAGGGCAAAAAGACTGTGAAATAGGTGTGGCCATCACTCCTTTAGTACTATGGCCATCTCTACCATCTGGCCATTCCGGGTGAGATGGCCAATTTGAGGTTTTTTAAAATTTTGTTTCCCACTTTATCTCTTTTCAGAATTGTATTACGAATGAAAAATAATGTGTAGAAGTAAATAATGTTTTGATTGATGTTAAAACTGACTTTAATTTGCTGTAAATAGAACAGTGAAATGTCCTCAAAATAACTATGGCCAATTCTACCGGACTTACCCTAACTCAATTTTTTCATAAACACGAGCAACACATTATAAACATTTTCTAACGTATTAGTATTGTAGGTGTCAATAAAAACTGTCGGATGACAAATGTTGATTGAGTATGAAAAATTGATTATACAGAGTGTCCCATAACTGGTCGTGTTTCTTGAAATAATAGTTTGGGGGCAAAGCTGTGAATGAGCTCATATAAGAGGGTATGGGGTGAAGGTGAACCTCCGAATTATTATTAATGTTTTAACCATTTGCGGTGGTCAAAACATGTTCCCGTAGCGGGGATGTTTTTAAATCGTCGTGGAAGGCGATAAAAATGAATGAATTAATTACCTCGTGATTCAACGGTTTCGATCGACTTGTGACATAATAATGTATGATTGTTCAGAGAATTACAATTATATTAACTTTAATTAAATTGAATGGAATGAAATAAAATCTGCCAACCGCAATTTTTATTATCTCACCTGAATGATTGTAGATTCGATATTTGTGGAACGTTTTTACGATCCACAAGTAGCAACGCACGCTGGTTTTCGTTACAGAACGCTCGATCCAAAAAGTTTCCAACAGGATGCGACTACCAGGTAACGAAAGACGCGGTAAGCGGCATATGACTTTCTGCATCCGCAATGGTTCTTCCGAGTTTCTTGAACTGGATTCGTCGTAGAAAGAGCGCACGCGTTCAGGCAGCAACTTTGAACAATCAGGACCAATTTGTCGTTCGCAACGTCAAAACAACAATTTCTTATAGCCGACATTGCCGTCAGTGACGCGAAGTTTCTTTCAGTAAGAATCTCTTCCAGTGCAATTTTGATTCCGCTTGAAAAGTTTGTACGCATCGAAGAGAAATAGCAAGACTCCTGCACGCAGATGGAAAATTGATCGGTACGTATCAGCGACATCGAGTTTGTAGCAAAGCTTCTAGGCCGTACGTGAAAAAACTGCACGCAGTTGAAAAATTAAGTTATTTATGCATCGATAGAAAATTACGGCGATTTTATCGAAGAATAGAAATAGATCGTACGCGTTTCTCTCGAAAGACAATGGCGGAATTGCTCGTGAGCAAACCTCGGTACACATTATCCATAATGTCTTCAAGTTTCAAATGCGTGAAAGAAAAATAAATAAATGTGCTGGTGCAGCTTGAACTTGTGTGACGGACGGCGCTCCATTGTCATTGAAACTTATTCGAACTCTCTTCACCGATCCGAGAACTTTTACATTTTACAGGAAAAAAGAATTCCCCCCTGTGTCTGTGCCTCCGTGCACTGCGATATTATCGTTCGAGACATTATCGTTTGAAATGATGCAGGAAATGGCTAGTAAACGTTAAGATTCCAGAAATTCGCCATCACGAAGAAAGCCTTGCTTATCATGGTTGTACTTTTACCGGTTATGAGTCCACCCAGGTTTTAATAATTACATAGTAGTTTTCGACGCGTCCAGTTCCGTCATTATCGTTCTCACGAGTAGTAGTTTTATCGCTCACGATTCGATGAACGCAGACGACACGAAGCAGTCTGTGGAGATCAGTGTAAGTGGTGTTAGGGTGGTGATAAAGATAATTTATTATGGATATAAGCCTATTGGCTATACGTTGATGACCAACTGCTTGATCATCGGTTCATTAACGATTCATCATACACAATGGCTCGAGCTAAGTTTCCCACGGCTATACTGTTTTTCACATCACAGACCGAGTGAAGCATTCTCGAAACGATAACTCGGTGACCGTTCGTTACCGATTCCTGGATTGCCGCGAAAGTGCTGATCTAGTGCACCGATTCTGTCAATTGATCAAGGTATTTTTATTCATAGCTACGTACGAAGGAAGCAAACGATTATGACACCGCAATATATCAAAGATCGTGGATTTGAAACGATATTTTTCGATAATTGAACGTTGAAACCTGAACACTTTTTACATTGATAATCACACTTTAAAGTTTATTTACCTTCCACCTATTCGTCATCGAATTTGAGTTCGTATCCAATCCGGAAAAGATCAGACTTCGAATCAACGATCGGTATTTTTTGATGTCTTGTCAGAAAGACATTCGCCCGGAAAGATATCGCATACTCAACACTCTCGGCTCACTTGTTTATTCACCATTTTAGTAGAACAATGTCTTTCGAATAAAACGAACGTCTTCAATGAATATCTTTCGTAGCCGTACATCTTCGAGCTTTCTTTCGATTGGGAGATCCCCAATTGTCAGCTTGGATTACACGCGTTTTGATTATTTGGTGCAATGGACGAGAGACTGAAAAAGTACGAGGCATACGCTGGCAGGGTTAAATTGATATCTCTATTGGCCGGTCTGTGGCCAGGTCGAGCACTTTCACCACTTATGCGACTGGCTGTTGCCGTTCAATCTGCGGCCTGCATAATCGTAACAGGCGGTGTAATGTATCTGGTGATAGGCCACATTACGAATGTCCGGCTACTCACGAAGAGTTTTGGAGTAGCGGTCGGTTTTTGTACGCTACTGGTGAAGGTAATTTTACGAGTGAAGGTCGATATAAAAGAGTGGCATCCCATCCCACCGTATTATTCCACTTGGAACTCAAAATTTTTGTGTTATACTTTTCAATAGCTCGAAGGATGATTTTTTAAGGTTAACAAAAGGCTAAATAACGATTTTATGGGCTACGTAGCAATTGTAATGATTTTTGCTTTAAAAAGCGACAGCCCTCTCGTACAAACTTCAACTTCAGAAATTCATCTCTTCATGGGTCGATTTTACTCGAACACTAACATAAGCCATTCCTAATTTTACACCAAAAGCTTCGATACGAATTTTGGATTTCCATAAATTTAACCAAAAAAAGCAGGAGTAAATCATCCTGAAAAATTAAATATCAAATTAGAATTTGTATACGATTAACTTAAATATTGCAGAATGTATCGTCTAGTAAGAAGTTAGACCGAAATGTGAGAATCGTGGATTTACAAGTTTATATCACTTCGTTCATATTTCGATGTACGTATGGCTAATTTTTCTAATAAATTAACGCTTAAAAATATTGTTTTTGCTTTTCAATAATAATTGACAATAAATTCGACGATATTGGTATGTGCTTGACTGAGTTTTTATCAATGACTATATCATCTGTTCCATCTGACTAACAATAAATTTGCTAAACTTTGAAATGTCATTATTACGTTCGGTTAATTTAATTATCATCAATAATTACCGAAAAACTCCGTATACATTGGGATTTCCAATGACTGCTGATTAATTCGTCGATAAAATAATTCTTTCACTATTTTATAAATACACTGCTAAGATAGACAACGCGGTCCACGTATTTAAAATTCAGTCTAATAAGAATAAGTTTTCTAACCGTAACGGTTCATTTTTGCCGAAAGGTCTCCGTTTTCACCATTTATCGCGAACGTATCGTCGAAACGCACGTGACTTTGGACAAAAAGTTTCGCACGGATCTGGAAAATGTGACTTATCGACCAGCACTACTTTCGTCGATCGAAAGTTTCGACCGTCCAACAATTTGGTTTACATTATCGTCTCTCGCTGTCATCGTGATGTACAATCTGGGGCCGATCATACTGTTCATTATTCAACTGGCGAAGGGTGTAGAAGTTGTGCAATATCGAACGGTCTTCCCAACCAAATATCCGATTCCGCAGGGTGGCTTTTTCTTTTTCGTCTTTTACGTGATCGAGGTAGGGGCGAGTTACGCGATAGGCATAATTTCAACCTGTACGGACGTTCTTTTCGGCTTCTACGTATTTCAAATAGTCGGCCAGCTTCGAGTCCTCGGCTACCGTATGCGCAACTTAACCTCGTCGGATGATCACCTAAGTGTCATCAAGGAATGCGTCCTGCGCCAAGAGCTATTGGCAGGATGCCGGGACCAACTCCAAACGATCTATGGTCCTATCGTTTTGTGGATGTTGACCTCCAGCGCCATCATCATCTGTGCAAACGTCTTTTACGTCACACAAGTATACGTCCAATCGAGGCTTCCTTATTTTCCGTGGGGTAATTTGAGGATAGATGACCATACGCAAGAAATGGACCAACGAAATATCACCAATTTTCATTAAGAGAGGCCCAAGTCTTTTTTGTCGTTATTTGAATAATGAGAAAGTGAGTAAAAACAGTGAACTCTTTGGAGCCAATAAGAAACAGATTACTCTTAGTGATCGAACGGTTGACCTATTTAGTAATAGTTTTTTGGCCCTACTTTGAATTCTACCATTTCGGACATACAGGTGCTTTTAATATAACTTTTGAACGTTGTCTTAGTTCGGAGAATGATGGATGGACTATCGCTTCTATACATTTTAGGAATAATGACTCTAATGTTTTAAGACAAGAAGCGTTGTTCAATTTAATCAATAATAAATATACGACTGATTAAAACAAATACAAAACTATGGCCACTCGTCCTCAAATTATCCTATTATGTGTAATACTTATTTTCAAATCCCCAATACTCCGATCAATGTGGAATTCATTTGAAATCACCTTCAAAAGCCTACCTGATCTACCTATGGTCTATCAATAAACTCCTAATCCTCCTTTATGTTTCGTTGAACATTTTGTAGATCTTGGACAACATCCTGTTGACATTGTCCCTTATGACTTACATTGTTATGAAACTTATGCAAACTACGCTCTACGGATGGTTCGGATTGTTCCTCATTACCGAGGTAAGCTTTATGAAGAAAGAGAAGACACTTTTATACGGTTATTCCTAAATGCTGCATGATTGTTCATTTTGGCAGTCCGAAGTATTTCTCGAAGCCGTTTACTGCAGCGGATGGGCTGGCTCCGGTGATAAACTGTTCTTGTCCAATATCCGTATTATGTTATTGGGCAAACCCTGGGTCTTAAAAGCCTGCCGGTTTTATCCAATAACTTTAGATCTTTTGACAGGGGTAGGTATATTTTCGTACAATCTCAATCATGGATCATTTGTGCCCAAATAATTTCCTCGGGACAGCATTTCTAACCATAATCAATAATTTTCTTGAATCTGAGTATCATAGTTCCAAGAGTATTAATAACTTCATTTGTCTATGTCACAGTTGATTTATCAACGCAAACATTATAAATCTGTGAACGTATTTGCTTGTGCAACGATTTTTCTTTTATAATAAAAAAAAGTGATAATTAACTATTTCGCAAAAAGTGTTTTTGCAGCTTTGCCAATGTTTCAAATTTTTCGAAGAAATAAAATATAACCTTTAAATTAAAGAAACGAAGAAAACCCTAGAATTTGTTTAGATTTTCTTATGATGGACCAATCAAACCCAGGAATTCTAGGGTTGATTGACTGATGAGAAGTCTGATTCAGTCTAATAGAAAAATACTTCTTTACAGATAGTGAATACTGCTGTGTCATATTTCTTCTTGCTACAGACGATCGAAGAAAAATAAGATCTGGTAAATCTACGAATAACCATACACGTAGGCTACAACCTAACAATTGTGTATTTCTTCTCATCGCAAACGATTTTAATGACGATGACTTTGATAAGTTTGTCGATTTATCATCACAAAAAAATAATGGAAGACCGTTCCGTTTAACGGAAACATTTATAATAAATGGATAAATACACTTGTACATGTATTACACATATCATTTTGTTTACACAACTGAATTTTTTCCTAGACACGGGCAACACGTTATAAATATTTTCTGTTGTATTAGTATTATATGTGTCAATAAAATATGTCGAAAAAAATATATTGACTGACTAAGAAGAATTAATTATACGGGGTATCCCATAATAGTTCGTGGGTGAACCCGTGAGTCGGTTCATATGAGCTGGTATTGGGTGCGGATCAATCTTTGAATTATCTTTAATTTTTTAAGCTGGATCGATTTCAGACCAATTCAGGTGTGACCGATGATAGGTGTACCTTGTTCGGCGATACGCAAGCGTGGTAATAATAATAATAATAATAATAATAATAATTCAGGTGTATATCCAAACCTAATAGACGCTCATACTAATCGATTCAGAATTTCACCGGCAACTCACTATTTCGGAACACCCGGTATGTTTATGTAAACAAATTTTTATAATCTGACCTGAATTTTTATTGCTTCACCTGAATGATTGCAGATTTGATATTTGTGGAGCGTTTGTATGATCCACAAGTAGCAACGCACGCTGGTTTTTTATTACAGAACGTTCGATCCAAAAATGTTCCAACAGTATGCGACTAGCAGGAAACGAAAGACGCGTTAAGCGGCACACGAGTTTCTGCATCCGCAATGGTTCTTCCGAGTTCCTTGAACTTGATTCGTCGTAGAAAGGACGCATGCGTTCAGGCGTAAACTTTAAATAATCAGGACCAATTTGTCGTTCGCAACGTCAAAACAACAATTTCTCACAGCCGACATTGCCGTCGGTGAAACGAAGTTTCTTTCAGTAAGAATCTCCTCCAGTGCAATTTTGTTTCCGTTTAAAAAGTTTGCACGCATCGAAGAGAAATAGTAAGACTCCTGCACGCGGATGGAAAATTGTACGTACGTGAAAAAAAAACTGCACGCAATTGCAAAATGAAGTTATTTATGCATCGAGAGAAAATTACGGCGATTTTATCGAAGAATAGAAATAGATCGTACACAATATTTCTCGGAAGTGAATAGCGGAATTGCTCGTGAGCAAGCCTCGCTACATATTATCAATAATATCTTGAAGTTTCAAATGCGTGAAAGAGGAAAAAAAATAAGTGTGCTGGTGCAGCTCGCACTTTCGTGACAACGTCGCTTCATTGTGATTGAAACTTGTTCGAACTCTCTTCAGCGATTCGAAAACTTTTCATTTTACAGGAAAAAAATCCCCTCTGTTTCCGTGCTTTCGTGCGCTGCGATATTATCGTACGAGATGTTATCGTTTGAAAAGATGCAGGAAACGGCTAGTGAACGTTAAGATTCGTGAAATTTGCCATCATGAGCAAAGCCTTGGTTGTTGTGATAGTACTTTGATCGGTTACGGGTCCACCCAAGTGTAATTAATTACATAGTAGTTTTTGATGCGCCCAGACCCGTCATCATCGTTCTCTCGAGTAGTAATTTCATCACTGACAGTTCGATGAAGGCAGACGACACGAATCAGTCTATGGAGATCAGCGTAAGTAACGTTACGATGGTAATCAGGATAATTAATTATGGATATACGCCTATTGGCTATACGATGATGACCCACCGCGTGATCACTGGTTCATTAACGATTCATCATCGAGCTACGTTTTCCACCGCTATAGTGTTTTTCACATCAAAGGCCGAGTTAGCATTCTTGAAACGATAACTCGGTGACCGTTCGGTACCGATTCTTGAATCGTCGCGATAGGCCTAAACTTGTTTGCCGATATTTATCAATTGACCGAGGTATTTTCATTCATCGTGAATTTTAAACGACGTTCTACAATTTGTACGTTGAAGCCTGAATACTTTTTCCATTGAAGATTACACTTCAAATTTGATTTACCTTCCCACCTCTTTGTTTTCGACTTTGAGTTCGTACCCAATGAGGAAAAAAACAGGCTTCGAATCAATGATCGGTATTTTCTGATGATCTACATGGTAGTCATCCATCCAAAGAATATTTCAAGCTGATTACTCTCTGCCCTCATATTTTTTCACCACTTTGGATGGAAAACGTCTGTCCAATAAACAGAACGTCTTCAAGCAATATTTCTCATAGGCATACAGCTCCGAGGTTTCTGCCGGCTGGGATGCTTCCAACTATCAGCTCGGAACATAAGAGTCTTAATTACTTGGTGTAATGGATGAACATCTGGAGAGGTACGAAAAGTACGCTCGCGGTGTTAAACGGATAGCTCTATTGGCTGGTCTATGGCCAGGTCGAGCATCCTCGAAACTCCTTCGATTAGTCGTCATCGTTCAATGTCTGGCAAGCATCATCACGACCTGTGGTATAATGTATTTGGTGATAAGCCATATCACCAACATCCCCCTGCTCACCAAGAGTTTTGGAATAGCGGTTGGTTTCTGTACAATGTTGGTGAAGGTACACTTTCAAATAGCTCCGTCAATGCGTAGCCCTTGTAATGAACGATACTTGTAACCAGCTTTTCGCACTTGGATCTCATCATTTTTTGCATTAATGTTTATGGCGTTACCATGCACTCATTTTTGGATTATATAAAACCATTTTCTTTTCTATTCTAGTCAAGAAAAGAAATTACACAATTTCTTATTGTGTCACCTTACTTTCTTTCGTCTTCTTTTTGAAATTATATAGAGTTATTTAATTTCATTTTTACGGTTATTATGTATCGTATTATCGTAACCGTTTAACCGAAGGTTCTATAAAGCATCATCATCGTCATCATCATCATCATCATCATCATCATCATCTTTCTCGAAATACTGCTCAAACTATTGCGCAATGATTTTTTAGAAATCCGAATGACGTATTTCTGAATTCTTATCCGACAACTGAAGTGCCAATTGCTATTGTTTTCATTAAAAAAAAACGCCGTCACTCTCAAATAAAATTGCACTTAAGATTTTACCTCCTTAAAGGTTGATTTTCGAAGAACGTTAAATCGTGTAACTCTTAATTTTCCACTGAAAAGTTAAGTATGAATTTTTATATAATCAACTTTAAAATATGTTCATACGATCTTACATCCAGTATTTTATCCTCTTAATAATTAGATGGTTTTTTTTAATGACGGAAATATTTATTTTTGTATTCAAAACCCAATATAGGTTGTAACCTCCATTAAAAGCAATTTCACAGTCTAAGTAGCAATTTTGCTTACTTTTGCCACAAAGAAACATCAGCACATTTGTATACAATTGCACTTCCGGATTTTTCTCTTATGGGCTGGTTAGATACAATTCTAATAGACTCAACTTAAAAAATATACTGGCCAAATGCCATAGACTCTATGATTATTAATTCAGTCTGTGAATGTTCCATCATGAGGTTTTTATTTTCGCAACATCGCGTATAAAAAAACTGGTAAAAAGAGTATAAGTTTGTAAGAGTAACGATAAAATTTCACCGAAAGGTTTCCGCCTTCTCGATATATCGCGATCGGCTGGTCAAAACACACGAGACACTGGAAAAGAAATTCAGCTCGGACTTGGCAAATTTAAATTATCGTCCAGTGCTGCTTTCGATGATCGAAAATTTTGACCGTCCAACGACATGGTTTTCACTAACGTCCCTCGGTGTCATCGTAATGTACAATCTGACGCCGATAATACTGATTATTATTCAACTATCGAGGGGTGTAGAAGTTCTTCAGTTTCGAACCATCTTCCCATCCAAGTATCCGTTCCCGCAGAGTGGAATTCTGTTCGTCGTATGTTACGTGATCGAGGTAGTGGGGAGTTACGCGATAGGCATGATATCAACCTGCACGGACGTTCTTTTCGGCTTTTACGTCTTTCAAATGGTCGGCCAGCTTCGAGTCCTCGGCTACCGTATGCGCAACCTAACTTCGTCCGATGATCACCTCAGTGTCATCAAGGAATGCGTTCTGCGTCAAGAAATACTGACAGAATGCCGGGACCAACTCCAAACGATTTATGGTCCTATCGTTCTATGGTTACTGACGTCCAGTGCCATCATCATCTGCGCAAACGTCTTTCACGTCTCACAGGTATATGTGAAATCAAGTATCGCGTATTCTGTATCTTAGGATTATTGGAGAACAGACATTCGTATTTTTCTCTGGGAAGTCCTTATCCCAACTCCATGAAATAAAATATTTATATTCTTATTCAGTCATATTTTTATTATTACTCAAATTAAACATTAAATAATAACAAAGACTGCTATTACCCTCGGTTAAAAAATGAATAAATTATGAATGTCTGGAGTGGCCATCTCGCTTGTATCCAATTTAAGATAGCCATGGAAGTTGTGGTAATATGGCCATACTATTATAATCAATATGGAATGGCCACAGAGAATTATGAGAGACGGTGAAATAAAGGGATCATAACGGAGTTTCCATACTTTGAAAAAGGTCATCATTTTCGGTCAGTTTAGATCAAGAGTAACAAAATGAAGACAGTCTTCGATGTATGAATCGTTTACTCTTTTATGCTAGAGGCGTTACGATTCCTCCGTAGATGGCCCAAGTATTTAGTTACTCCTCAAATATACAAAAAACATGGCACGTTCTTTAATCTTTTTAATTAATTAGTAATTGTTTTAATACTTTTAAACGTTGAGTTACAAACAAATATACGTCATAAAAGTTACAGTTTAAAATAAAATCAGAAATCGATGTCTACATATGTCAACAGTTTAGCATTACTAAATAAAAGAGATTTTCTTTATAATCAGCTGAAAAAAGGAAGTGCAATTTATTCACTTTCATGTTGTTTTTTGTTCACATTTTCAAAAGAAATGTCCTCGTTCAGTAAAAATGCAGAATATTTTATTGGGCCATCTCTCCTCTATGGCCGTCTATCCTCGAATTTCCCTACTCTATATTTCGAATCCTAAACGGACTTTTATCTATGTGGGATTCGTTAATACAGACTTGAAAATTCGACTTTGTTTACTCTATACCTTATGAAAAAAAACCATAAAATTTCCCTTTGTTTGTTTGTTTAAAACGTTGTAGATCAGCTTGGACAATTTCCTGTTATCATTGTCGATTGTCATTTATATATTTATGAAGCTTATGCAAACTATGCTCTACGGATGGTGCGGATTGTTCCTTATCGCTGAGGTAGCAACAATGAAAAGAATAAAATAAAATCTAGACAACAATAACCAAATATTATAATCTCGATAATTGGACAGTCAGAAGTTTTTCACGAAGCCATTTACTCCAGCGGATGGCCTGGCTGCGGTGATAAAATTTTTTTGTCTAACGTCCACATGATGCTATTGGGTAAACCTTTCGTTCTGAAAGCCTGCCACTTTTATCCAATAACGTTAGATATCGTGACGGGGGTAAGTTGACACATTCGTTCAAGCCCAATCATCGATTATTTGTGTCTCGAAGTTTTAGAAGTAATTACCATTGAACCACAAGAATGGGCTTGGGAATTTTGTTAAGAGGTTAGGTAAAGGGCCATGTAATTTTGAAACACTGCCAATTATTGTTGTAGCTTGTGTACTAATAGAGTATCGATCAACTTGAATCAGATGTACAAATGTTTAAATGGATCTGCGCAAATCACGAATTTCTAAAAATGATAGTTAACTTTGCAAAAAATTGTCACTGCAAGTCGATTTTTTTTGCTAGACGAATTATGATCATAGTGTTGAGTAGTTGAAGAAGAAGAAACATTTTGAACACTATGATGTAGTTCAATTAGTCACTGTTGTGAAGGATCTATGGTTTGGGTTTACGAGAGCTGATAGAAACGGAATGATCCTAGGATTGCTTAACGTTACGATCTCCAGCTCAGGCTAATGACAAAACTATTTATTTGCAGATAGTGAATACGGCTGTGTCATATTTCTTTTTGCTACGGACTCTCGAAGAAAAATAACGCTTCTTGATCAACTAACGACCAATCTCATCGTTTAACACCTGACAATTGTGCATACGAGTTTTTTCGCATGTGAAAAAAACTCGTGGAGGGCGAGTGAGATTGCGGCGAAAAATACCGTACGCTAGCTGGAGGCATGAGCCAAGTCGTTGACGATTTTGGTGACGGTGGTATTGATAAGATTGCTAATGAA
Organism: Ophioninae sp. A BG-2022a; assembly: GCA_030523105.1. Classification (NCBI taxonomy): domain Eukaryota; kingdom Metazoa; phylum Arthropoda; class Insecta; order Hymenoptera; family Ichneumonidae; species Ophioninae sp. A BG-2022a. The sequence continues at coordinate 3,131 of JAPYZI010001832.1, read as the reverse complement.
TCTTTTACAGATAACGATGAAAGAAAGTTCGGTTTGATGGAAGTATGATCGGTAAATGAATCAATGCACTAGTATATGCTTCTGGCTTATTGTTTAGGTTATATAACTATATTTTTCATAGACCTGGGCAACGCATTATATTTTCTAACGTATTGTAATGATGCGTGTCAATAAAAACTGTCAAATGAATAATGTTGGTGGACTACGACAAAAAAATTATTATTTTTTTACGTACAGATATTTGTATTAGCCCACCTCATTTATTGGAGCGTTGTAGAGTGATTATATAGTCCAGAAGTGGCAACGCACCTTAGTTTTCTCTTGCAGAACGCTCGATCCGAAAGGTTTGCAATACGATCTAACTCGCAGGTAGCGGTACGTTCTACAGAGTCCCTTGATCTTGGATCGTCGTAGAAACGACGCATGCGTTCAGGCTGAAACTTGGAACGATTAGGACCAATTTGTCGACATTATTGCAACGTCGAAACAACAATTTCTCACGGCCGACGATGCCGTTGGAGCTACAAAAGTTTCTTTCATCGATTATTTATTTCAGTGTAGTTTTATTTCCGATTGAAAAGTTTCTACGCGTCGAAGAGAAATTGTAAGACCATTACTCTTGCACGCAGATGACAAATTGATCGCTACGATTCAGCTATATGGAGCTTCTACGCAAAGCACTTTGGCCATGCGTGAAAAAATCCACGCTGCTGCAAAATGTCGTAAGTTTTTTTATGCATCGAAGGAAAATTATGGCAATTTTATCGAAGAATAGAAATAGAATATATACATTTTTCTCAGACGGAAATGGCGACATTGCAGTTGGACGATCCGCGCCACGCATTATCGGTAATTTCTCGAAGTTTCGAATGTGCGAATAAAAAAAAATGTGGTGATACACTTCTCACTTACTGGACAATGCCGTTCCATAGTCATCGAAACTTCTTCCGACTCCCTTCAACGATTCAACTTTTACTTTTTATAAAAAGAATTGCACTCTGTCTCTACTTCCGTCAGCTGCGATATTGTTATCCGAGACATTGTCGAACTAAATGTTGGCGGAAATGGCTAGCGAATGTTAAAATACGAAAAATCTACCATCACAATCAAAGCTTTCCTTATCGTGGCTGCGCTTTGTTCAGTCTCGGGACTATCCAGGTTTAACAATTATACAGTAGTTTTTTACTTGCCTAGTTCCATCAAAGTGACATTAGGGTGATGACGAAAATAATTTGTTATCGATGTACGCGTATTCCCTAAACGGTGCCTACCCATCGGCTACTTACCAGTTTACTACCGATTCATCATACTCAATCCCTTGAGCTACGTTTCTCACAGATATTGTGTTTATTACATCCCAGACCGAGTTGGTATTCTCGAAACGATAACTCGGTGACCGTTCGACATCAATTGTTGGATGGTCGCGAAAGTGCTAAACTCGTGCGCCGATGTCCATCAATTCACCATGGTATTTTCATTCATAGCTCTGTCAGAAGAAAGCAAACGATAACGACACCGCGATATATTAAAGATAGCGAATTCAAAGCGATATTGTGCAAAGTTTGATCGTTGAAGCCGGAATATTTATTCCATTGAAGATCACACTCTGAATTTGATTTACTTTTCAACCTCTTCGTTTTCAAGATTGAGTTCGTACCCAATCAGGAAAAGATCAGGCTTTCGATCCTATGATCGGTACTTTCCGATGACCTACGTGGTAGTCATTCATCCAAAATTCCAATGTTGAATTTCTAATGTTTTGCTAATTTCTAATTTCGTTCAAAGAGTCAATGTTTTTATTTAAAACAATGAAAAAAGAACTAAGCAAGAATTAAGTAAAATAGATCATTGGCAGCACTTTGGAATTTGGACAGCAGACCAGATATAACAGATCTTACGCCGTACCACTTTTTACTGTTCGTGACAACGCCACTTGATCATGCAAGTTGTGCGCACATGGCTGCGTCGATTGTATCGACTATGCGCTAAGTTGCGCGAGCATTTTGCCAACCAAGCACCAACCGAACTTTTAATAGTTCATGAATAGCCAATTATCTTATATTATAAAAGTGCAATTACAGATTTGCAAGCACGAGCTATTGGAAAAAGGAAAGTTGGCTCGGATGAAAGTTATAATATGTTTCTCCGAGAAAGAGACGAGCAAGAATAAATAATGATCAATTGCACTGGCTATCGAAAGTAGTTTTGTGGCATTATAGAATTTTATATCTGTGGTCCGACGTTGCCGTTAACGATTATTTTCAGTGGTCTGACAGTTTGAAATTTGCTCTCGATTAGAATTTTGCTGAGTCTCATACGTCTAGATCGTTTGAAGCAATGGACAAGGAATTACAAAAGTACGAGAGTTATGCTCGAGGTGTTAAACGACTATCGGTACTGGCAGGTCTATGGCCTGCTCGGGCATCTTCGAAATTCTTTCGTTTAGTCGTTATCCTCGAAACCATAGTGAGCATTTTCACGGCCTACGGTATCGTATATTTGCTGACGAATCTCGTCGGCAATTTTGCCAAGCTGACGAATAGTCTCGGAATAGCAATGGGTTTCGGCACGATGCTGACGAAGGTAATCTTTTCGACGATCGTAGATGAGGGTAGTTGGAACAAAAACCGATAAATATACATTTTTTGTAATGCCGATCGATCAAAAAATAAAAACACATCGACGACAATTCTCTGCTTGTATTCTAGAATATTCTAGAGTATTCTAGAATAGGTTTTTCCCATTTTTCCAGTCTAATTTTGCACTTTCGACAAAAACTCGGGCGGAGTCGTAATTAGCGGAAAATTTCCGATCAAATACATCCTTTCAAAAGGTTAAAAATGAAAAAAAATGTTCGTCTTCCCCCGGCCACTTTGCCAGAATCTTGAAAATCACGGAATTTCAAAAGGTCGTAGGGTGATCTCCTTATATGCTATGGACATTCATTGGAAGGGGTTGGAAAAGGTTTTCGCCTAACTTAAATAATGGCGTTGGATTCGTATCGATATCCCTTATAGTTTTCCCGGAAAGTGCACTTGAAAAATCGCAAAAAAAGAGGCAAAGGGGTATGTATGGAAAAATTTGCAAAAATCGATGGTCCATCTTTGAAATTCTGCCAAAAATCGAAAAAT
>JAPYZI010001831.1:0-51079 GCA_030523105.1 Ophioninae sp. A BG-2022a | reverse complement strand
CACTTTTGGCGATAATTCTTATCTCTTATTGAAAGTACGATAATTAATAAAATACTAATACGAATATAAAAATATTTCCGCTTCCTTTTATGAATTACATCTTATTTTGCATCGGGTCGGGTGCGAGACCATTTCAAACAATTTTTTTAAACATTGAAAAGTTGTAATTTAGATTTATCATCATATTTTATTTACCATACTAACTAATAAAATTAGCGGTCAGAGTGCGCGATAAATTTTTCGACACTAAACGGTAACCATAAAAAATAATTATGATAATTAACAAAAATAACTAATCAAATAAGTATTATTAGTAATAATGATGAAAAATAAAATAGGACGGTATAGGCATAGCATTGGGACGGGTGCGAGTAAAGCGCAGACAATTTTGTACAAGATAAACAAGTTGTAATTTATATTTATTGCTATATTTAGATGATCGTACAAACTAATAAAATAATATATCAGAGTGCGCGATACATTTTTTGTATACTTTAATCAGCTAAATAAGCTAAATAAGCATTGGAATGATTTAAATGTCGCGCGCGTGACGTCGGGTGACGTAACGCGCGCGACTTACACCCTCTGTGGACGTTGTATATCCAACGAAAGTGTACAAAGTGTAGCTTGCGCGAATAAACCTAACGTCGTACTTCTTGTGTACGACTTGTTCAAATTGGTCGGTGCACCGGTACCGTACCGTTTCACTGTAGGCTAAGGCTAGTACGCCGTGAGATTACGGTAGTGGTACACTGCTCTCACGTCGTGGAGTTCGCATGGCGAATCGTACACTTGTCTGTCTAGGTCGTTAAAAGAGTACGCGTTTCTCAGTGGGAAAATTGCATGATCGAAGGTTTAATCTCTCGTCAGACGAGCACGTTGCTTCAAGCCGAGAGTCGAGGAAGACCTTACCGCGAGGTTCGCTCGTTTTGTTTTCTTTATTTCTTCCTCCTTTTATTATCCGTACAATATTCGGCACAATATGTCGAAGGAAAAGAAGATATCGGAAGTGTCAGATAAGATGGAGGACCTTGAGATTGAAGAGCCCGGTAAGAAATTGACACACAAGGAGAAGAAGAAGCTGAAGAAACAGCAGGAGTACGAGAAAACGGTTGAGCGAATGACGAAAATGGGAGGCCAGGGGCACAGTGAATTAGAGTCGAATTTCACTGTATCTCAGAGCCTCGCCCAAACCCGCGGCGCTCAACAGCTGGACAACGCTGTTGATATCAAGGTCGACAATTTCAGCATTGCTGCCAAAGGCAAAGAATTGTTCACCAACGCGAGCCTTCTCATAGCTCAGGGTCGCCGTTACGGCTTGGTCGGACCCAATGGGTGAGGCTTTGGGATTTCCGCTTCGTGGACTCTTTTGAATACGGCTTGTTAGCCCTGTTTGTGTCATGTTTGATCTCTCCGAATGGCCTTTTTGCCTCAACAGCCATGGAAAGACCACCCTGTTGCGTCACATAGCCAAAAGAGCATTTGCTATTCCACCCAACATCGATGTTCTGTATTGCGAACAGGAGGTCGTAGCGGATGACACGTCCGCAGTCGATACCGTACTTAACGCCGATCTCAAATGCAAAACACTCCAGGCAGAATGCAAGAACTTGGAGGAAAAAGCTGAACAGGGAGATGAAACCGTACAGACGAGACTACAAGAGGTACAGATTGATGCCACGATCGTTGTCAGTCATTGATTTTTCACTGTTATTGTTCTATCCATGTTTCTTTTGTTCCATGCCACCTAATCACACGACAAAATATCCCCAGGAAGCCCAGAAACAAACAAACCTAAACAATGATGTTTTGTTGCGTGACATTTTGTCGTGATATTATGCCATGCTACCGTTTCTTTGTAAAAATATTGTAAAGACATTTTTTATGGAGTGAAAAAAGGATGGACTTGCATAGTCCGATGAGACATCACGGATGGCATAACCCACCGAAAAACAATTTGGTTTTCAATAGTTCGTTTTAATAAAAATCTGTTGGCTCCTGCAAAAATCCATAAGCATAAGCATATATCAACACGTACTGCTTATATTGTAAATGAAGATGAACGATAAGAAGCAATGATATTTTATGAAAAATGAATTTCTCAGGTATACGAAGAGCTGAAAGCGATCGGAGCGGATTCGGCGGAGCCTCGAGCGCGTCGTATCCTCGCCGGTCTTGGTTTCAGCAGATCGATGCAGAACCGAGCAACAAAGAATTTCTCCGGAGGCTGGAGGATGCGGGTTTCCTTGGCACGTGCTTTGTTCGTCGAGCCAACATTGTTGTTATTGGACGAGCCGACTAATCATCTTGATCTGAACGCTGTCATTTGGCTGGATAATTATCTTCAAGGTTGGAAAAAGACCCTCCTGATAGTGTCGCACGATCAAAGCTTCCTGGACAATGTATGCACTGACATCATCCATCTCGATCAGTGCAAGCTTTTTTACTACAAGGGAAACTACAGTATGTTCAAGAAGATGTACGTGCAAAAACGTAAAGAGATGATAAAGGCGTACGAGAAGCAGGAAAAGAGGATAAAAGACATGAAAGCCTCGGGACAGAGTAAAAAGTCGGCGGAGAAGAAACAGAAGGAGGTGCTGACAAGAAAGCAGGAGAAGAACAAGACGAAGCTGCAGAAAAACGAGGAGGAGAATGGACCGCAGGAGTTGCTCGCAAAACCGCGCGAATACATTGTTAACTTTAGCTTTCCGGATCCTCCGCCTCTTCAACCACCGATTCTCGGTCTTCACAGTATGTTGCAATCTATTCAAATAATTTTGTTTCGGCATTAGCGTAGTCAGCATTCTTTTTCGGGGCGTGAATTGACAAAAATTAATTGATTGTGCGACACTGGTGGTTGAGCGATCGAGGTGCGACGCCAGCGGCCACTGCAGTTGAGCAGCCTTACGAGAGGATCCTGCTTGCTGCAGTGATCGCCCAACCGTGTTTTGGCTGGCGCATCGACCAGTGAGCGGGAGGCTTGATTTTTCTGAGATCTTGGTGTACGTACTTTAACTGAAAATCTGTATTCAATTTTGGAATACAATCAGCTTTGTATTGTATAATACAATATACAATACAAATCTGAATACAAATCAAGGAATCAGAAGAACACAGGTCTGTCCACACCGGAACCGGTTTTCCACAGTGTAGCATAAGTCGGCCGCAATGGTGGTTGGGTTCTATTGCAATACGGGCGTGATGAGGGTTCGGGTATTTAGATTAGGAAATGGTAAAAGTTCACCGGTAAAAAGCGCTCCCACTGTTTATCATGAGATTAGAAACTAATGAAAAATAACTTTTTTTTATTCACAATCAATTTTTGAAAAATCAAATTTATATCATAGTCAATAACTATGCAATACGCAAAATGGGTAAGGTACACGTTCACTTTGACGTTAATATTAAAATCTGGTTGCTACCATGAATGATTAACCCATTTTTATGTTTATATTATTAACATAACCACTATTAATTTATATAAATATACACATTATACTTTTAGTAGGTATCGATACAATCCTTTTTTAGTTCAATTTTTGTTCAGAACTGACATGTCAGTTTTTTTGTCCATCTCGTCTCAGGAATAGTCGTCAAAACACTTCATCGTGATTTTATGGGATTCAGCAATTTTATATCTACAGAATTTACGTAACAATAGCTATTTTCACCCAAATTACAAAATTACAACAAAAAAAATCTTTCAATAGGACATTTTTTTATGCTTGCTTCATTGAAATTTAGATCAAATCAACCATTTATATGAATTTCTTTATTTCATATCGATATTTCCACGGCAACGTTCTTTTTTTCTTCTTTTTCAGATGTCACGTTTGCTTACGAGAACCAAAAGCCGCTGCTGATCGACGTCGATTTCGGCATCGATCTGACCTCCCGGGTCGCTATCGTTGGTCCCAACGGAGTTGGCAAATCAACATTCCTCAAGTTGCTCACGGGCGATCTCACACCGAATTCCGGAGAGCTCGTCAAGAATCATCGTTTGGTGAGTCTCAGTGACGATCGCTCACTGGTCGATGAGCCAGTCAAAGCACAGCTAGGCGATCACCAATCTCAGTATCCGTCGCGCATAGCGCTGCTTAACTCTGGCCATCAAGCAGCATCGGTGGTAATGATGTAATTTTTCAGAGAATTGGTCGATTCGATCAGCACTCCGGTGAGCACTTGACGGCAGAGGAGACGCCCGCCGAGTATCTGATGCGCCTGTTCGACCTTCAATACGAGAAGGCGCGCAAGCAGCTCGGCACATTCGGGCTGAGCTCGCATGCGCATACCATCCAGATGAAAGACTTGTCGGGTGGACAGAAGGCTCGTGTGGCGCTGGTAGAGCTCTGCCTGAATGCACCGGATGTTGTCATACTCGACGAGCCAACAAATAACCTCGACATCGAGTCTATTGACGCCCTCGCCGATGCCATCAACGGCTATAAAGGCGGCGTTATTATTGTTTCCCACGACGAGCGTCTCATCAGGGATACCGAGTGTTGTCTTTACGTTATCGAAAACCAAACGATAAACGAAATCGACGGTGACTTCGACGATTACAGAAAAGAGTTGCTCGAGAGCCTCGGCGAGGTCATCAACAATCCAAGCATAGCGGCCAATGCTGCTGTTCTTCAATAACCACGCATACTCGAATTTTTAGAAATTTGTTAAAAACGTGAGCGAGTAGAGCAACTAAAAATGAACTAATAAATTATATAATTATGAATATACATGGGAATAAATTATTGAAGACTAAATCACCAGTGGAAAAATAAAGGCAGAATGATTCGCTACGCCAGAACACGTGCCCACTAATCTCCTGAACGGTTTTACAGAATGCCATGAAGTTTGTTCGGATTATTTCGAATTCATAGACGAACGGCTAGTCAAAGTGTGTCTAGCACAATTTCCTTCATCTGCGCGACTCAGGAGTTCGAGTTAAAGAGGCACATGGAATAGGAGTTATTAGGCCAAGGCATAAGTAACTTCCAATAGAACAATAGATTCTACTTAGCTGTATCGAAAGTTACTTCTGACTCGACCTAATAGAAATGCTTAAACTAAGGGTGAAACAATTTTGAGGTGCCGGTAAATCTTGAATAAAATCTACAATAGGTGATAAAATTTATCTCGAAGGCCATCAAATATGTAGCAAAAGCCTGATAAGTAACACACCTCAACGCGAGCATCATAAGATTTCGATGCGACTTTCCGTTTTACTTTCTAAATATTTTAACTGTGTTAACTTCTTAAAACGGTGATGAAGTTCTCCGTGGCTCTAGACGGTTGAGTTCGTAATTTGGCCGCAGGAGAGCGCACAAGCGGCGCCGCCGTCGTTCTGGCATGCCGCTCTCTCCGTCTAGCCAAAAAGGGCCTGACAGAGAGAGCGCTCGACCGCGGCGGCGAGTGAGAAAGAAAAGTGCGCGCGACGTGAGATGAAGTTCGGTGTACGATGATGAAAATTGTCAAATAAAAGAGAGAAAGAAGGCACAACGAAACAAACCGAAAAAAGGAAAGAAAAATCAGGAAGGTTTCGCCGAGAGTGTGCGTCACGTGGTTGCGTACGGCGGGGTCTCGTCGTATCTGACAAATGTCCGACGAGGTAACGAGAATGTCGAGCACCCTCGAGAACAAGATTCTAAATCTTCAGGAGCGCCTGAGGGCGGAGAAGGAATCGAGAGACAGAGATCGGCAGAGTAACGATATTGTGCCAGGAACGACCGCGACGGTTGCACTCCAGCCGTCATCATCAGCACCCACCTCCAGCCCTGTTGCCCGAAGACCTCGTCAACGTGAGTACAACTTTTACCACCTCCTTATTTATCCTAACTCATTCCGAACAACAACAAAAAACAAACACTTTTCTCGGCGCGGCGGGGAAACGGGTTAAAGAGAGCAAGAAAGTGACAGTAGGGGGTCGTCAGTACAGGTTATGTTCATCTTCCTCGATTTATTTACTACGCCATTTGAGAGCTAGATATGAACATTGTTGCTTTACGAATTTTTCAATCTTTTCGTTTCTCGAACTATGGTACGAGTGTGCACTCGGAATTCTATTTTTCTTAGCTTTCTGCTATCCAGCCAAATTCCAGGTGCAACATTTTTATCGGTCAATACTGATTGCCTTTTTTAACCGTACAATTTTAGAGCAATGTGGATTTTCCAGAACTCTGAGACCTATCAACATCCAAAAGATCCAATTTTCTAAACTGCTTTAGCCAGAAATGTTACTTGATTTATTACACGCCGTGTTCTTGGCACTAGAAAGACAACATGCCGCTGTCAGCAGCAGTGATTCGCACAGTTTTAATTCACTACTATCTCTTCAACAGTACGTTGAATTCAACTGTGTAACCATTATCCATAGACTCGATTCTCCTTGGAACAGAATACACTAGTACACATAAAAAAAATTTCCTAGCTGCACTTTCGGATTCCTTTCTGGTTGTCATTCTTCTCTGTTTATCATGAGATCTCTCTTAATAACAGATCATTCTTATGACAAGCTTGTAAGCCCTGTCTCAGAAGATTAAGTGAAAAGAATAAGGCTAAAAACTTTAAACAATCCTACTTATGATAAAGTTTGTCCTAATAACTCCTATTGTCTCTTGTGTCCTATTGTTCTCTCCTGTGTCTCTTTAATTCGAATTCCAGAGGTTGACTGTACACAAATAAAATAAACATTAACAAGATCTTATGGATAGTGGATAATTATAAACATGAAAAGTTGGATCTTAAATGATGGACTACTCTTCTTAAAAGCGTTCCGCCGAGAAGCAATCTGAATCTTCCCAAAAGCAAAGATAAAAGAAAAGCTAAGAGGGTGTCAGAGGACCCTCGACAGTGGGATAAAATCACACAGTGCACAAATGAAAAACGAGTCTTAAGGCTCAGATGGACTATAAAATAAAAGTACTCAAACAAATCTATTAATCGCTACAGCTAACAAAACAAAATCATCCTAATGGTAAAAAAAAATATTTGAAGTAACAGTGACTAATAATAATGGACAATTTGATAAATAAATAGCGAAATCAAATGGACAGTCAAATGGACAGGGTGGGATTTTTTTTGTTTTAAAACATTTCAGCAATACTTCAACCGCTTACCTACTGCACCCGCTTTTGCCTAAGACGAATCCAATTTTATCTTTCCGTCTGCTGCTCAGCTGATAGCCAGTAGCGATCAAATATCATTGTCAATTTAATGTTGCGTTTGCGAATGCTCCCACAGTGGGTGACATGGGAACGCCAACACGTCCCAAACGACAACTGGACTTGCCAGTCCTGCAGATGGTCCCACCTAAAGCGCACAATGGCGAGTTCGAGTCGAAGCTTCAGGAGATAATGAAACAGAATGGAATACTGAACATCAATGGTCAGAAGTATCAGACGGACATGAAGGACCTGGAGCATCTGGGGGAATTGGGCAATGGTACTTGTGGCCATGTTGTCAAAATGCGGCACAAGCCAAGCGGCGTTGTCATAGCTGTCAAGCAAATGAGAAGATCCGGCAATGCTGAGGAGAACAAGAGAATAATAATGGACCTAGACGTTGTTCTTAAATCCCACGATTGCCCTTACATAGTGCAGTGCCTCGGCTGTTTCATAACCGAGTCTGACGTCTGGATATGCATGGAGCTCATGGCAACCTGCCTCGACAAATTGCTGAAAAAGTGCCGACAGCCTATACCTGAAGAGTTTTTAGGCAAAGTTACCGTAGCTGTAAGTATCCCTTGTTTCTCGGTTCGTTAATCTTTCATAAACTGTACACTCCATTACGAGTGTTCATTCTTTACTTACAATAATAAGAAAAGTCAAATAAATCCAATTGATACGTGCTTGACTGAAGTTTTATCAGTGACTGCACATCTGTTCTACCTGACCGATGAAAACATTGCTCATTTTTTAAATTTAACAAATGCGTTCGGATCATATTATTAATAATTACCTGAAAATGTTACATATACTAACTTTTCGAATGAGTGTTTATTAATTTATCGTTAAAATGAATCTTTCATTATATTATAAATTGATTGGCAAACACAACAACACAGTCTACTTATTTGAAATTTCGTGTAATCAGTCGCTTGATTCTAACTCTTGATATACTATTTTCCGAATTTGTAGTAATTTAGTTTCATTCGTTTTGCAAACATTAACATTTGTTGAAGCAGTTTTTACAAACGCTACCGTGTTTGATTCATATGTTTATAACTACTGAATTATTTAGTAAAAAATTATAAAATGATTAATGTATTATTATCGTATCAAGAGTGTACGATCGGAATAAGAAGTTTTAAAAGATGTATTCTATCAAGAACTATTATTTATCAAATATTTAAAAAAATGTATATCCACCCACTAACATCTAATAGCGATCACAGTTTTTCTTATAAGAGTGGGGTTTATTTTAACTTCGAAATTAAGTCAAGACCAACACTTTCTTATCGACATACTTCTTTCAACAATTTTTAGCAAAATTCCTATCGAAAAAACTTTTTCGGAGGGTGGAGTAAGTCATTATTTTTCTCTTCTTCCCACAGACCGTAAAAGCGTTGTCGTACCTGAAAGAGAAGCACGGAGTGATTCATAGGGACGTTAAGCCTAGCAATATACTTCTTGACGAGATGGGAGGTGTTAAATTATGCGACTTTGGTATATCTGGACGGCTGGTCGATAGCAAAGCGAAGACCAGAAGCGCTGGATGCGCGGCTTATATGGCGGTAAATGAACGATTTAAATAGTGATAATAAATAACCCTTAATTATATTATAAACGAGTGTCGGTTCTTTAATTTGATCAGGGTCTATTATCGTTCTTTCATTGAAGTTCACTTTACTATGGTGATAAGTCTCATCGGTAATATATGATCGTTGGTCAATTTGAACAAGAGACAGGCCATTTGGAAATTATCTTTTCGAAGTATTGTTGCAAAATGAATATTCTTACGTCAACGCTTGCGTTATCACAATTGCACATCCATTTTCTTCTTTCAATAGCGAACAATCGTATTATCGGAATTCTAGTGAAACGTAAAAAAAAAAAAATAAAAGAACAAATAGAATGCGTTTTGCGTTCGAATGACGGAAACTTGTATGATCCTCTGTGCCACGCAGCCCGAGAGGATAGATCCGCCAGATCCAACGAAACCCGACTACGATATAAGAGCAGACGTGTGGAGTTTGGGTATAACTTTGGTCGAATTGGCGACTGGTGTTTTCCCTTATCGAGACTGCAAGACTGATTTCGAGGTAACAATATGCAATGTTCGAATAATTATCGTTGAATCTATTCGTTCGATTCAAAATTTAGATAATCCCGTGTAATCGTTTGCATTGAAAATTCTTTCGGATAACCCACAACGGGAAGACTAATCGAGAGGAATAATTCAAAGAAAATACAGACAAAAGAAATGATATAAACAGTTAAAGTACATTAATAATAAGTAGTTAAGTCGCCAGCATTAAGGGCATGAGGAACATTATCACGTAACACACGAGTGCGAGAGAGATAGTTTTAAACTACGATTTTTCAAGAATGGAACGTTTTCATAAAAAATGGCGGAAGGGCCTCGGTGCCATCGTCCTAAATGCTCACAACGAATTTCGTACCGATTGGGTCAGCCGTATTAGAGAATAGTGGTTTCAAAATTTCGAAGTGGACGGAGGGGTGTTCGTCATGCCCTTAATAATAATCGCCGATATCTCCGCGCCATTCTTTCGACTAATGTCACGACATAATCAGAAAACAGATCTCTACGTGGACTATTTCGTAAATCTGTACGAAAAATCCGATTACGATTGTGTAAAATAATAAATACATTAAAGGCTGTTAAACATTTCAGGTTCTCAGTAGGGTAGTACAAGACGATCCTCCCGCTTTGCCACCGGACGCTATATTCACGAAAGAGTTTCGAGCTTTCGTAACGTGTTGCCTGACGAAGAATTACAAGCATCGGCCCAAGTATCACAAGCTAATGGAGCATTCTTTCATACGAAAGCACGACTCGCCTCCGGATGACGAAACCAGCCCGAATTCCTCGTCGCCCTTGCCTACCTCTAGTTGTCAATGGTTCGGCAGAGTGATGCAACAACTCGAGCCGAGGTGGGTGGACCTCCCGTAGTAACTCACAACCGTAACAACCGCTTAGGGTTCTCATTTTTTTTTTATTACGCTCATATAACGTATCGATTCGACGTTGCAGTCCGTATTACAAACGACCAAAGTTGCTGTAAGATTACTTAGCGCTTTCGTAGAGAAAACAGCGGAAGAAAAACTTCGAGGTCGTCGCGCGACCCGAAATTCTTCTTCTTTTTTTGACTTCGTGTAAAACGGCATGATATTCCTGATTAATGTCAGTAACGTTTGGTTTGGTTTGAAAATAACCGACTCCTATTTTTATTATTTTCGATACGTAAGCTCGTGTACAGAGGAAGAGTTTTACTCCAGCTCGAAGCTATTTTCTCGAAAGAAAAAAGAATTCGTTGTTGAATTTCTCATCGTTCAAATGCCAATATTTATTTATTGATTTTTCAGTTCTTTTATTTTTGTCCATTATTAAAAGGCTTTCTTACGGAAATTATGATCGCAGATTTTTAATGAAATAACGTAAAAAATGTTGTGAGACTTTCTACCTACAATTGCCCGAAAAAAACTTCCGAGCGATTTTCAAGGAACAAGAACAAGATTTTGAAAAAAATATATACTTTCGTTGCATTTCAACGTCGTATAGAAAAAATATACCTAATCAACATCTGAATTGAGCCTCAGCCTGAAACGTCTCGTGAATGGAAAAAAGGTTTTTAACCCATCGCTAATAACTTTTTACGTAATTATTATTTTTTCCCCCAAAGACCGGGAAATTCTGCTCAAGTATTCGGATCTTGAACTCGGATACTTTGTTGCACAAAAGCTTTCGGAGTAACCCGAATGTCGGAATAGCCAATCGAGCCATTAAATTTGAATGATACTGTAGAGAAACTGGAATGCAAAAATATGGGGGACGTTATTTTTCGACAAAAAACTATTGTCTTTTTGGCCATATCTTTTTTCGAAATATGTATTCTTTTTTTTTAATAAAAAAAAATTAGTTCACATTATTTCGGTGGCTGTTTATTTTTATTTTCAATAAAAATATTGCTCGAGCTTGTGCAAAGCTCCACCTCTATCACGATATTAAAGTTCGATCCATTGATACGTGAAGAAAATAAATTCTTTTTCGCATTGCAGACGTTATTTTTGGCTCATTATTTTTTATCGAATATTCCAATAAATAAAAGTAAATAAAATCATGTAAAGTAAAATAAATAAACATTAGGAAGAATTTTCGTTGCGTTCAAACGAGTCGAACCACGACCAAAAATGGAGCTCGATAAATTCGAGACATGTAAATTCCCGTGTGAAATAAAAATCAACAGAAAACTCCGTCATATTTTTTCTTACTATCAAAGTATTCGGAATTATTCTGTGCCCTAAACTTCGCTTCAATTGGAACGTCCATACACAGCCTCGCATAAAAGTAGTAATCCGGGAAAATGTTTTCGACTCTACTTCGTTTCACTTTGATCTCATTTACACCTCTAAACACTGAGAAATACCAAAGAATATCCGAAGAACATAAAAGATTATACTTTTGTTTGGTGAACGCGACATATTGTTTATAAAAAAAAAAGATAAACACACAAACAAAAGGTGACACTCGCAAATGAGAATTAAAAGTTTGCGTGCGTGTTGAATTGTGTTGCAGCGTTGAGCTTGAGGGAGGCAGCGCAGCGTAGCATATCCCCTCTCTCTGTCCCTCGCCCTTAAGTCCAGCCTCGTTCCGTTACCCCTCCTGATTTAATAATTGCCCGGATAAAGAAAAAGACGAAATCCACGAAAAAAGCAAAGAAAGCAAAAGAAATTACGAAACTTGAAACTTGAACGAAGGGGAAAAAAGAAAGAAAAGGAGAAGAAAAAAAAAGAAAGAAAGGCCCGAACATCCCCCCGCCCCGTCACGAAACTGTCCGATTTTCATTTCGAGTTGTTTGGTTTGTGCACGCGCCTGTTACACATCCCACCCTTCAACCCCCACTCATGGTAAGCATTATTTTTTTAATTTAATTTAAAATATTTTTTTTTTATTTTTTTTTTTTTTTTTTTTTTTTTTTTTTTTTTTTTTTTTTTTTTTTTTTTTTTTTTTTTTTTTTTTTTTTTTTTTTTTTTTTTTTTGAGTTTTCATCACGCAATGACACGGTGACTCGCCGGTTACGTGGGCAGCGTAAAGTCAACTAGGACGATTTTCGTCATTTTCAACGATAATCGGAACTACTCTTAAAAAAATCCGCAAGCCGTATTTTTTTCTCTTCCCAGGTCGTTCGGCACATTCAAAGAAAATTTACGTTGAATGTCGATCGTACATTATAAGTTAGCAAAGAAAAAAAAACAATGAAAATCCACATCTATATTTCTCTTTCTCTCTCTCTCCCTGTTCTGTTTTGTGTCGCATGAAACAATGACTAACAGCTCTCTAACTTCGACTAACCCAAACTTGATACACGAAAAAAATGTTTAAAAAAACAGAGAAATACAAAAGTTGCTTCAGTAAGTCATCAGGTATACGGCGAAAAACGGATCGAGAGGACTTTTAGGGCGCCACTATCCGGAGAGTCAACGATAAAATTGAGAAGAAGCTATCGAAAAAAAAAAAAAACATATAAATACACATAAAAAAATTGATTCGAAATCGCACCGTCTCGAGCGAGCGGGATTTTTGATTGTCTGTCACATAGAAAAATAATACAGTTTCAGGTTGTCGGGTGGGCATCAACAGCATCAGCAGGAAAGCCATCAGCAACAGCAGCAATCTCCTCAAGAATCCCAGCCCCGTGGTCACGTGTCACTGAAGCAAACGGCACATCTGAGAGCGCATTCGGAAGTGCCAGCTTTCATGAAAACCAGTAACAACGGTCCCACCAAAGAGCAAACAAATTTTCTCGGTTTGCATCAACGCTCGAGCAGCGAGAATGGCGGCAATTATTTGCCGTATAGTCCGTACGTAACGAAGCGCAAAGAAGGCTCATCAACGAGACCTTTCTCACCACCGGTAAATCCAGTTGAAACGGAACCGCCGTGCCTTCAATCGAGGCCTTTCTCACCTTGGAGACAACAACAGCAGCCAAAAGTTCAAGAGCAGTCAAGCAGAGAGTTCAGCTCGTCGAAGAAGTGCTCGACGAACGGCCAATCGGACTCGAGATCGTATTCGCCTTACAGACAAGAGAGCTCGGTCGATGCGAGCGAAAGATCGTACTCGCCCTACAACGCAGCCCGTTACGAGGATCATCATCATCATCACCATCATCATCATCATCATCATCACCATCACAATCATCATCGTCGCGAGACGAGCGGTGAGCGATGGCAAAACGTCTCGCGCTCGTTGAGCCCGTTCGCCCGCGATTATTCGCCCTGGCGACGAGAAAACGTCGATCCCCCGGGTGTCGTTCAACCGGTCCTAGCTGAAACCGGCCGATACTCACCTTTCGTTCAACACAGACTCGGCCAACTTCCACCCGCGCCGCAAACGCATCCACTCGGCTCTCAGGACATATACGGCAGTCCAATGATCAGCAGGAAAAGGTGACGCTGCCATCTTCGATCCTCATTTTATGCTTGCCAACCGGAATTTTGACGATCATGTTTTCGATAGTATCATTTACGTCATAGTCGTTTACGCCACTGGGTCAAATTTCGAACTGAAACATGTGTTATTATTACATATTCGTATTAATACCTATTGAGTGCGAGATAAATAACTCAATTGTCTATTTCTGATTTCCCTTATATGTGTATAGGTTTCCATCGGAACCACCGCCCCACGGTACTCACGGCTCGACCAGTCCGCAACTCCTCATATCCCGTTTCGCACATCAACTCAAGCAAGATCCACCAATAACGGCGGCACAAAACTCTGTCGCTGCCGGATCCAAGGAATCTGCAAAGAAGCGCTTTGCCTCGTATGTCAGACTAAGACTTGGCGGGGAGAGGGCACCCTCACCGGAACCGCCACCACGAATGAATCGTGGTGAATCGCCGCTCGCCGTTAGACGAACCATCGTTGATCAAGCTTCGCCCTCGTTTCCGCGAAGGTACGCGATGCTATAGATTTTAATTATTTGTATAGTCCTGTTTAATTTTCGTGGACTATCATTTTAATATTTGGCTATTAGAGAATTCATACAAATAGTGTCTGTTGGTTTGGTGCAAGGCTTACGGTTGGATGCAAAAGTTTTTTTAACCCATTAAGATCCATGTCGCTATAACGAGAAATATTTTTTCGTCCCGTAAGATATGTTTCGCCATCACCGCCACAGCCGCCGCCTCGCAGATTGTCGGAGAGCAGTTCGGTGCCAGGGAGTCCTCAGTACGTTCGGGCCCATCTGCGTTATACCCCGGAGCCACAGAGGAGGCCACCACCGCCCCCATAACGCACGGCCAACGAGTCGCCGAGCGAGTGCGAGTACGAAAACTACGATGAACCGGACGCGAGCTCGCCTCGGTACCGAGACGAGTTTTCGAGACCCGTTACCAATCAGAATAGTCTGGAGTCCCATCGGTATCACGGCCGTCGCCATTGTCGCCGTCGCGACTGTTGCGACTCTCCTTCGTGCACGACGGAACTCCCAAAGGCCGACGAAACAAGTTTCACGACAACGATTATCGCGTCGGGGTTCGGAGCATCAATCATGAATAGTTCAAAACCAAAAAATCGTAATAATAACGATAATGATGATGATGATGATGATGATGATGATGATGATGATGATGATGGTGATGATGGTGATGATGATGATGATGATGATGATGATGATGATGATGACGATGATGATGACGATGATGATGATGATGATGATGATGATGATGATAATAATAACAATAATAATAATAACAATAATAATAATAATAATAATAATAATAATACTCTAGTACCGGAACGTCATCACTCGTTCGCGATAAAACCGATATGCGCGAGCTTTCGACGTTTGCGCAGTGTAAAAAAGCTTTTGCACGTTTGAATCGAAGAAACGAACGCGTTTGGGTTTGGTCGAGCAGCGAACGAGCGAACCGAAACGATTGTCAAAAAACGAGGGAAATATAGGATATGAAAGGAGCGAAGAAGATATTCGCAACTGAACAAAGTCAGGCGCTTCGTCTTCGAGGGGGCTCGAACGTTTGAGCGTGTCGAAATGCATTGATCTTTGTTTTTTTTTTTTCGTGAGATATTCGTGTCCATCGACACGATTTCAATTAAAGCAGATTCCACTGCGTTTTCGTGTAAAATTACGGTATACAATTTAGCGTAGTTGTTCCAGAATAACGGGTTGTTTTCTATGTGAGCGGATAATACCGTCTGGAGCGATTTTTCACGCGAGCTGCGCCGAACTACGTAGCTTGGGAATACGTCCGAGCCTCCTTCGACTGAGCGTTTCTCATTTCCGTATTCGTATAAAAGGGAAAGTAACGTCGTCTATTCTCACGCTCTTTGTCGTAATCGAGTCTCTATTATTGTGTAATTTATTGTTGCAACGACTACAACAAGAAAAACTCGCAATACGATGCTCAACTTTTTTATATGTCGTGTGTGAAGAAGATAACGAAGATACACACACACACACACACACAGAGATACAGACACACACATGTAACGTACAAAGGTACGCATGGCGTTGAGTACACCATTACGTAACTAAAACGCACGGGGAGGAGCAAAAGTGTATCGCGGAAACAGAGCAGTACGTTTTTTCTAAACGATGTGTTAAAACAAGAGTACGTTTTCAGGATAAACGAAAAGCGCTTAACATTTGTACTCTACGAATTGCGCACCTGAAGCAAAGAGAAAAAGGTGGGGGATGCGGGAAGAGGAAAAGAAAAAATAATGGTAATAAGAAATGAAAACCAAATTCGCGAAAAGGGTCGATGAGCAGTAGTGCCCTGAGCACCAGAAATGCACAAGCCTTACGGCGCAAAGAAAAATAACTTGCAGACGCTAATAAACATATATTCTCGATTGTACATTATTATTGCAATGAGAGTGCGAGTGAGAGAGAATATGCGTCGCGAGGCTTCAAACACTATTGTAATTATGATTTCAATATGCGTGTATGTGTTTGTATGTATGTATATATGTTTTAAAGTGTATAGATACATACATCAACACATAGACGCAGGCGCCCGATTAATCATTCGTAAAATAATGTCGAGTGTAAAAGAAGAATGAAAAAAAAAAAATCCATTCTCTCGTAATCACCTTTTCGTCGCTTATTTGACAAGAGGATCTGTTGCAATGTAAATAAACTTATATTTATACGATTGGATCTTTCCACTTTGTCTTCTTCCTTGTGAAATCTCGATTTTCGGTCTCGTTTCAGACACGGAATTCGAGAAACGTAGGACGGTCGGTGAGTAAAAAAATGTTTATCCTGCTCATTTTTTGAATATTAGAGAGAAAAACTGGCCGCATGGCCGATACTTGGAGCGGTTGCCATTCATCCATGTTCCGGAGAGCTGAAAGGTAACCGCAAATGGCTTCAACCAGACAGGGGAAGAACATTATCGATATAATTGTGTAATTCATTCTCGCGACACACGTCACGTGACAAACATCAGATACGGTCATGTTCAAACATGTCGCGGCACACTCGCAGTTTTTTCGGAGCTGCGTCAGTCCGGTTATTTAATAGCCACCCCTCGTATGTTTTGCCTCTGTGTATATTGTTCGTTCATTCGGATTACTTTTGTATATAATTATGCCAATTATTATTCCTCATTTTTGCTCAAGGCAAACTCAAGCTCCATTACAGGACAAAAATATTAATCCGAAGCCTAAGCGACAAAGGTAAGTACACGCGTCAAATTACGAAGCTCTCAAGATTCTTCTTTCCTGCGACTAATATTTCTGCTGCTATATATATACATAGCAGCATGCATGCAACATTACACGAGGAGATTGTAATACTGCATTGATCCCAATGGCAATCACTTTGAACACCTACAGTAAATAAAATTCATTTTACATCGAAGTAAAGATCATGTCACTTTTTGTTCTTCAATGACCTTGAACGACTTTGACCCCTAAATATTTTTGATGCAAGTTTCGATGCTCTACGAAATAGTTGAAAAAAAATGTATCGTCCCGTTTAAAAAAGTGGAGGTGGCGTTTACTGTGCGACAGCGCCTTCATTGGGATTAAAAAAAGTGGTCATATTTGATGACCCCTTTTGTACGGTACATCTTTTGTTTCAAATATTTTGTTGTGACGGAGATAATTCAAGAGATATTCAAGGTGGTAACTATTAGTGCCTCACCCTGCATATTGCTGACATGTATGTATTTATTATTCTCTTACGTATTGTAACGATTTCAATACGACCTCGGTTAATGGGAGAGTCTACATAACCTTAAACTGTAAACGGGGAGATATTCGCATATTGAGGATTTCATTTTTCAGATTTTCGATCGGTTAGTTGATATGCAACGAACGAATGATTTGCCACAAATCCGAGCTATTGAGATTGATAATACGAATATTCAATATAAGTGAACATAAATATGAATATACGTGAATAAGATAATTCTAGTTTCTTGCCTCCAAAGAACCAGTGGCATGTCCTTAAATCCCAAGCGAGTTGTCCTCTGCATGTTTTCAACCAGAATGATTCCAGCAAATGGGGATCAATGGTATCGAAACCATTTTTTTTGTACGGGTTATTTACAGATGCGAGAATTCAATTTTCAGGGGAGGATATTTTTAAAGCGTCGTAGAGTAAGTTAAAATTAATGAATTACAAAATTAATGAATTACCTCGTGATTCAAATGTTTTAGTCGAGTTACGAGATAATAGAGTACGATTGTTCAGAGAATTAAAATGATATTCAATTTAATTAAATTGAATTGAATTCTGTTAATTAGATTCAATATGTCGTCCGAAAAGGATTGAAGTTTTTAATTGACTAAATAATTCAACAGTAATCGCTTGCGCGTGATTTATTTCTTTGAATATCGAATAGTGAACGAAAATGACTGAATGATTTTAATGATCTATCCTCGTGCTCGTTATCTTTTGCCAAAAAAAATATCCGATGATACTAGATTCACTTGTCCAAAGGGGATTTAAACTCGCGCTTGATCGACTGGCACGTTCCGCGTGAAAGCAACTACCGTGTCGTTCTTTATTACGTAGACGTTGGACGAGAAGATCATGGTCAATTCTTTGGCGCACAACGTACAAAAATCATTTTCCTTGCAATAAAACACCCTAACTGCTCTCAACGATAAATCAAGCACTGATACATTGGCCTTATATATATATTAGGTGTAGTGAAAAGAAATTCATGATATTTCCTATAGATGGCTTTAGTTATCTGTTTTCGCGTTGTATATGTCCGATCAGGTTACACTAGATGGAGTTAGAAAGATGAGATCTCATAATAACCAAAGTTTTGAGAGAGTTTTTTGACTAGTTGACTCCAGAAAGTAATGGATTTCTTTTTTACTGCAGCTAATAGCATGCCATTCTATGTTGTCATTTATTCATTTTCAAAAACTTCTCTATGAATAACAGGTCAATTTATTAATTATTCTTTTTAACCCGAATTAATATCATTCCATGTGTCCTCTTATATTTTAATACTGAAAAAGCTTCAAAATCCCGGGAAACCGTTCGAGTTCAGGTGGCAAATATTGAACTCGATCCTGCCATCTTTTGTTCCTCAGTTTGATAATTGATCACATATGTGTTGCGCGCATAAAAAGTCCGAAAATGAGATGCAACCGACAATCGACTGGTGTTGACAGTAAACGGCAATGCAAAAATGAAAAACACGTCGGAAGCGACCTCCGGAGTTCGGGTCATCGTGCCAACACTCACGAGACCGTCGTCACTTTTCGTCTCTCCCGCTTCACTCTTTTCCTCGCCCAATCGTTCCATTCTCATTCCTACGAGCGGGCAGACTCTTTTTCCCGCAACTTACGACGTTTTCAACATAAGTTTTCTCGGTCGTTCGGCCCGTTACGATTATTTCGAAATACGACTCGACTTTGAGATATTTAATGACATTATCAGGCTTTTGCTTCTAAACGAAACACGAGTGCGGACGATTATAGAAAATTAGCTAGAACGAGACATTTACGCGAATTCCGAAGTCCGTCATTCCGCGCGCACACCGTGAAGCGTCTCTCCTGTGCCCCTCTCAGTGCGTTCTTTGTCAAGGGAAATGATTGCGTTCATCGGCATAATCGATGCTCGACAAGGCGGGGAAAAAGTTATAGAAACTACTATAATGTTCGGGAAACGTAAGTTTTCGAGTTTTTTCACTAAAAATATTAGTTTGAAATACTTTTAATGTCAACTTCCATTAATTATGAGATTGAATTAATTTACACGATCAAAAGAATCATTTTTCAATTTTTAGAATTACTTTTTATAAATTAATCATTAATACGGGCGTAATCTTTAATAAAAGATTAACCTTTGTCTTCTAATTTAAAAACTCGAAAAATCACCTAGAAATATTGCATACTAAATCAGAAAAGAAACGCATGAAATGTTCGATCCTGCAAAAATACAAAAATCAGCATTCATGAAAATAACAATTAAAGACGACCGACTTATAAGTCAGCTGTTTGTATGATTATTTCAAACATAATTATTATCCACCACTAAGAAGGTCCTTAATCGGTGTGTTGACGAATTTTGACGAGTTCGCCCAGCAGATAGGGTAGAAATAAACAAATAAAAATGTGTGCGAAACCCCAGCGCTGAGATCCAATGGGATAACAAGAACGATAACAAAGACGCTTTTACTCGTAAAGGAATGGTATGGTGTACGGCCAATTTGTGCGTGTCAAATTTCTTTTCGGTTTTTGATGCTATGCGCACCCAAGGCTATAGAATATACGATATATAGAGAGAATCCCATTTTTAAGTGATTTATTTTTAGATAGTTTTACGCAGTCTTGTCGCGTAAAACTTTAGATAGTTTCCTCGCAGTCTTGTCGCTTCTCCATTATCGAGAATATCGTTTCTTGCTGCACGGATACACGTTTATAGCGTTTTGTTTACCGGGAGTCACGGAACACCGCAGAAAATTCCACGTACGCTAGCGGCGAGTATCGCTGGTATTTTGCAAATGATGCTTGACATCGTCAATGCGATAAAATTCGAACGTTTGTGGAGGAAAACGCGATAAATATTAGGGATTGTTACGGCGGGATCAGCGTGGTGTACGTACACACGTGTACAATACGGGCATCTTGCTCATCGTCCCTGAACAATCAATATGGCCTCCGGCGCTGTACGCGGGGCACGCCAGCTTAGGCTCGCGCGCGCGTTCTTCCTCATCTTCAGCGTTATCGAGGCGATGAAAAAGCGTATCTGTGTGCAACACGTGTAAATCTGTACGTGCTTAAGAAAAAAAACAATCCCTCCGAGTGTCAGTTCCTGTTCATGAGTTTGAAAATGCTGGCAAAGTCGCGCATGATTCCGCGAGGCGCGAAACTCGCGGAGGTTCTGCGGACATATTTTTGAGGATACGTGCCGAGGTTCGCGGTAAGTTCGCGCTCATTTCCGTCAATGGATGCCACTTCTTCCAACAAGGCCACAAAAAGTCGGTCGTTCTTCGAATTATTTATTTATTTTTTTTTCGTACGCGCGGGGTCGTTCGCCGCAGGGATCTTTTACTCTTGCCACCCTGAAGGGTTTTGAGGTATTTTCGTTTGTTGTTAGATTCGTGGCATTCGGTGCATGACTCGTGGTGAATAAATCGAATCGAAACGAAACTTAGCGCGTGATGGAGAAAGATCGCAGCGAGGTAGTCGCGCCGGGTCTGGAGCACGAGGAAGAAATGACCTCGGTCGGTGCAGACGCAACGGAGGAGAAGGTCAGCATAGAGCAGATTCTAGCTGGTATGACGGACGAGTTCAATCGGACCGTCAATTCTGGTGCAAAAACGTCCAATTCTGACGAGTGTGCCATCAAGAATGTCAACAGAGCGCAGGAATCTTCGGAAAGTGGTTCACACGAGCCAAAAAAACGCGACGATGGAGGAGCACGTGGCGAGCCGATATCGCGAGAGCGTAACGATAGCGCCGCATTACCGGCTAACAAAGTCCAGCCGGACGAGGCTCCTGAGAGTACTGCCAAACACGACGGAGTTGCCAACAAGAAAGACAACAATATACCACGTATCGTACTTACTTTCAGAACTATCGACGAGAACACCGATCATGGCAGAAAAACCAAAATCTCAAGCTGTTCCTCCAATCTTAGCCTCGTGCCTGATGAACTCATTGGAAATTGCGATCGAATCGGCGGTGTCTCTGTCAAAATCGAACACTCCGATGAGAATTCCACTGATGGAGCTGATAAATCAGAGAACGAGGATACCAAGAACGACGATGAAAAGAAGGCTGAGAACAAGGTTGACGAGAGCGTTGAGAAGTTGATGGACACCAAGGACAAGAGCCCTGAAAGAAAAGAAGAATCGAGCGCAACTACAACAGTCGAGGATACACGAGAGGAAATCCTGGATAAAAAAGAGGATCACGATGAATTGGCTAACGATGAAGCGGACGGCGATACCACTGGAGAGCTTGGCAAGCAATCCGATCCAGAACCGCCGGTCACTAGAAAAAGAAGAGCAGGACGCACGCGACTCAGAGTGCTCAGGTAATTAAAAAAGACATGACTTCGAACAGTCCTTTTTGGTTTTTTCTGAAACACTTGTTCTACTTGGCTCAAAGCATTCGGAAAGGACTAGTTCTAGACGATTGTTGTGGATTTTATTATTCACTAGTCCTTTCTGAATGGCATGCACAGAGTTTTATAAAAAATGGATACCAAGTTGGCATTTGTGGCACAAATCGTATGAGCAAATTGAGATTAATGTATCTTAAAAAAACATTGCCGGATACTTGTTCTTGTAAAAATACAATATTCAAGTTGGAAACTTGGAACGTACCAAAAATTTAGAACACATAAAATTCTTTTTTTTTCCGAAATTCGACTACTTTCAAACGATGCATACTTCATTATCGTTTGGAAGTTCCTTGAAAAAAGTAAGTCGTGGTTCATCCTACTTAGCCGTGAGTAACTTGTAATAAGCATTTCAAAATAGCTTGATTATGAATACGGACAAAGAATTGAGAAAGAGGTTCCAAAGATTAATAATACGATAAGCGCATACATTCTACTGCAATCATTAATTTGGATTACCCATCTAAGACCTGTGACATTGACATATAAATCCTGCAAATGTCTTGGAAAATCGTCGCGTGCTTATTTCGGGCGAGTTGCCGGTTGTCCATAAAATACAAATATTCACATTGGGCTATATGATAGGATGTCGAAGTTTGCACGATTGAAATACTATAAAAATGATACTTTCCATGCCTACATTCCTTTATCTTTATTTTCTATGAAATAATACAACAAACTTTTAGTATTATAACTTTGTGATAAACGTTACAAAATCGGAAAACAATAAGTTTCCATAATAATGAAAATAAGAAATTAAATAGAATTTTTGGCATATTCTGATGACGTAAACTCCAAGGTCATTATAATATGATCGTCTCGAGTAAAACTCCAAAGATAGTTGCACTATTGTACAATCCACATAATCTCGAATGCTTTTATCCATTGTGCAATTGTAAAACGTAGTAAAAAAATCGCGAAAATCAAGGTACTGACAAAACAAAGAGTTTCTAAAAATAAATAAATATGTACAAAATAAAAATTTGGAAAAACTATGAAAAAATAAATACGCAAAAGAAATGACAAAAAATAAATGAACAGGTAAAAGAAATGACAGAAACTATTAAAACGTAAATAAATTGGCAAAAAAGAAAATCATTCTAAAAGTATGAAAAATATAAACAAACAATTTTACAGCGACTCTGCAGAAGAGTCACCAGGTCCAAAGCGATCAGCTCGTCGTCTGTGCAAGGAGCCCTTCCGAAGTACAGTCCTCGAGAGCGCGATGGCCCGCAAGGAAAAGTCCAACTATACTCAGGAGACCTCGCAATGGAAGAGAAAAGCAAAGCCGGGGAGGCCGAAAAAAGCAATTCGGGAGCAGCCCACGAAGCAAATTTCTCAGCCGTCCAAGTCTTCGTTAACAGAAGTGCGAAATGATATCGCCGTCGCGAACGGTGACGCGAGCAATTCGGACGCTAATGCGAGTTTGGAAAATTCGAGGCTCGTGAGCAGTCCTGAGCAAAGTAACGCAAACGAGACGAGTGTAGAAGAATCGCGGGACGTAAATTCGACGATACGCGATTACGATGGTATGCCGATTTTATCACCAATGTCGAAAACCAATACGGAGGTAAATGTGCCAGCCAGCCAGACGAGGCTCGCGGAGAGTGGCTCAAATAACCTCGCCGGAAACGACGAGAGCTCGAGCAGCGATGTCGACAAACCATTTTTAAAACCGGTCGCCGGAAGAACGAGAAGGGAACGTGGAAGACCACGAGGTGCTCAAGCTGCCAGAAAAATCGCCAAGACTGATTCCTTCGACGGTAAGGAGTGGGAATTATAACTATTCTTTTGACTCAATTCCCATATCGATGTTTCGTTTGCCGCAGATGTGATCTTTTTTTCTTCAGATGGATCACCGTCCATCCCGGAAACCGGGAAGAATAACGACTTCTCCGATGGTACGAATTGCGAAGACAGATTTTTTACGAATCAATTCTTAAAAAGAAAATATCAGTGCCGGAGTAGCCAGTTATGTGGGGGGGGGTTAGTAACTGCCGCCGCATTTGGCAACTGGACAGAATATAAATTAAACTGTCAAATAATTTTTAAATATCGCGCGTGTAACGCAAGAAAACATACCATGAAGTGATTGGTGTTTGTGGAACATTCCGTTAACAAAAAACTTTTAGGGCAGAAAACGATGTTGACAAAAACTTCTAATATCGATAGTTATGATGACGGCGCGAAAGAAAGTCTAGGCAACGTACTTGTGCAGGTTGTCGAACTACGAGAAATCGAAATATAGGTTTGAAGTTAACAACGTTGGAACGCAACGAAAATTATGATTTGTCAATTCATCAATCCCTTATTTCATTGATATTGAGTTACGAAAACGCCTAGACAATGTCTTGAGTCTCATGCAGATATCAAAAATTCAAATCTCGAATAAAAATCGTTTCTCAAAATACTGTACATGAGGAAATGGAAATACGAGCAAAGAAATTTTGTTGCGTTGCAACGATGGAAAGAAACCGAAGGTATGCCTATAATACAGATGTGGCGCGTAATATTTTCAACGAAAAATCATGATACTGCTGAACTGCATTCTTTAGAAACTTCTATTGGAAAGTCAGAGTCGCGTTTCGCAAATGTGGAAATGTTATCGAATGGAATGGAACAATGGGATCAGAGTCGCATTCTCAAATATGAAAATGTTCTTACGTGTTTCATTGTTCTAAATAATTACTAATTGCAGAGCAGCATAGTCTTCGCCAAATTTGAGGATATAGAAAATAAGCCGATGAACCCGATCGTCCAAATAAGCTCACCCTAATAAACGTTGAATGCTCACTTGAAGCAATTGATACGATTAGTATTGTCTTCAAATTCTTCGATACTAAATCTATAAAAGTTAATGCCATGTTTGAACGATTCTTGGGTTCGCCCTATCGCTCCGAAAGGCTGAAAAATATCAGTATATTACTTTTAACCTTCTGGGATATGATTTACTCGGTATTATATATTCGTTGAATCTTTGAACGGTGGAAAAATATCAGTAAGTCCTCAATGCGTACAGAAGTCTTTTTTTATTTAAAAATATCTCAGCTTTTGCAATTTTAAATACTTCGTAGATAGAATTTCAGATCGATACCATTGTGGGTGTTTAGAAAAATCGAGAAGCGTTTTTAGAAGTCGTATTTCGTTTTATATACTAAAACAAATGAGGAATAAAATTTTCTGACGGCTTTGCGTCGGTTCGATCGAACACTAAGGAAAATGCGTGTAAATTGTCCAAGGGAGTTCGAGGCATTTATGTCGTTTAATTTTCAGAATGCGCAGTTCCCGCGAAGAGAACTCGCCGGAGTATGGCGCCGAGTCCTAGTCCCGCGGAGGGTCAAGCGTCCAAACCCGAATCAACTGCGATATTCAGTGAGGTGAGTCAGCTCCGATCAATACGATGTCTCCGAGTAACTCCCATGAGCTAAACATTGATGTATATTTTAAAAAAAACTGGTCTTTAAAAGCAGAGGTAATTATGTAATGTAATGATCGTAAATGTAATGGTCACGATAAAAATATGAACTATACTTATCAACAACTATAACTCAAATAATTATAAACGCTGTTACCGAGTTTTTCCTATAAGCTCTATACATAGTAGTTGCAAATTTGTAAAAGATAATCACAATAATAATTCCCCGACAATTAATATTTTATTCACTCTTACGGCCAAGATTCACATCGACTGAGTAGCCATGAGTACGAGAGAGATAGCCGAATTGCAGATACCCATGGATTTCTGAATTTTCAGGAAAAAAGTAGAGATACTCATTGCTCTCTGTTGAACAAACGTTATCTCTTCTTTTGTTCGAAATATGATCCGGCTTAGCCGGAAATTTGAGAACTGCGGCATAGCCTTAATTCCTATCAGATAAACAATTTCGAGTCTTCGGATTAATAAAGAGAATTTTGGATAAAATTAATATTATACGAATTTAGTTCCCCGGAAATGTGAGATATATTTTTCATTATTCACTTATTACTTACTAATCCAAAACAGGTATACCAATTAGTTTTTATAATCGAGATTTTACCGTAGAAATTACCAAATCATCAATATTTCGTTCTTTTTTCTGCGATTTAGCATAAACTTCAATTTTATTCAGTAAAAACTTGGTAAAGTCTGTATGATTCCAGGTTTGAAAAAAGAATAGTCCATAACCTAAGAATACTCGAATGGTTTTTTGATCCCTAAAGTCGTACGCGCCAACGATGAAGTGTCTGTGCCAAGTGAGATCGCAGTTGTACGTGACGATAACAGGTTCGGGTGCTCCCCTGTACTGCACAGCGATCGATTCGATCGACAACCGTTTGATCGGGTGTTGCAACGAGGTCGACAGCAACGACGTGGCGATGCGCCGACCAAGCACATGCGTGCCCTTCATAATACTCTGTCGAACGCATAAGGAGCGTTTGTTAAGGCACAATTGCTGTCCCTCCTGCGGGCTCTTCTGTACTCAGGGTAAATTC
Organism: Ophioninae sp. A BG-2022a; assembly: GCA_030523105.1. Taxonomy (NCBI): domain Eukaryota; kingdom Metazoa; phylum Arthropoda; class Insecta; order Hymenoptera; family Ichneumonidae; species Ophioninae sp. A BG-2022a. The sequence goes on along the minus strand of JAPYZI010001831.1, from coordinate 24,810 downwards.
GTCCAATGCTCGAACGGTCATCAATTTCATCGGGAGTGCGAAACGGTCGTTAACAAGAAGTCGGCTTGTCCTCATTGCGGTACCGAGAGTACAGTTTACGACATTCAAGTTACGATGAACGGCGATAGAAAGCCGGTTTACATACCGACGCGAAGAAAATTTTCAAAATTGCCATCGGCGAAAATGAGTTTGCCGGGTAAAGGTGACAACACGAAATTGGCGGAGAGACCACCGAGTCCGTTGGTCAGCCCGGAGGATATCAAGATACCGGAAGCGTCTAGCAATCCTGAAAGACCCGAACGTTATACCATCATGAGTCTCTACACGTCGGTGAAGAATGGCGATTTGGAAAAGCTCGTAAACGTTTTGGGTAAGATCGGCTGGCTCGTTCAGCAATGAGATCCGAGGATCAACCATTGACCAAAGATCGTGATCGTGTATTTCGCAGCTTGCGGTTACAACGCGAATCACACGTTTCGAGAACACTCGCATCGTACGGGACTTCACATAGTAGCGGAAAAGGGCCATCTTGGATGCGTTCATGTGTTGATACAGGCGGGTGCTCAAGTTGACGTAATGGACAAGAATCAGCTGACACCATTGATGCTCGCCGCGGCTGAAGGCAAAACGGACGTTGTCAAATACCTCGTGAGAACCGGGGCGGATGTTACGCTCAAGGGCGAAGACGGTATGACGGCTTTGCACATGGCCGCTAAATCTGGCCACTTGGAAGTCTGCAGAATTATTCTTTCCGAGTGCAAAGTACCCCGGACACTAGTAGGTAAAGAAAGATTTCGGCTTATCGAATTTATATTGTCTTGGAATATTGATTGATTCTATAGTATTTTTCCGTTTCATCCGATTTGACATTCTTTATCGAACGCTGTAACCCCGCCATGTCTTATTTTCATTCAACGTTTTATCATATCGACTACTCCAAATACAACGAAAAATCACGCAGATTCAATCGACGACGGTGGTTGGACGAGTCTCATATGGGCCTGCGAATTTTGTCACACGAACGTCGCGCGTTTTCTACTCGAGAAAAAGTGCGACCCGCTGATTCGCGACGCGGAGCAAAACATCGCATTGCACTGGAGCGCCTACAGCGGAAGTTCGGAAATAACGGAAATGTTGTTAAACGAGGGTTGCGACGTAAACGCGATCAATGTACACGGGGATACGCCGTTGTGAGTGTACACGCCACTAAACTATTACGGTGACGAGCGAATAGACCGAAAAAATAGCTTATTGTTTATAGACTTGGAAACTTTGTTAATCTCCTATCGTTTCTTGGAGAAAGCTAGGAAGAGAAAGGATGATCGAGGCTGTCGAAGCTCATGAAACTTTGTCTTATTTCCGGTTGGGGATTACAGGCACATTGCGGCCCGACAGGATCAGTACGCGGTGAGTGTGCTTTTGTTGGCTCGCGGGGCAAAAGTCGGTGAAGTCAATGCGGCCGGCGAGACCGCGGTGAATTGTTGCATCAACGATGGTGACACGATGGCCGCTTTGAGACTCAATGCGAAAGTCAACGAGCTGTCGGAACACATGTGGGAAAAAACGACGAGGATTCTCACCAAGTATGCCCCCATCAAGCTCTGTAGAATTGATAGACGCAGAGGTTGGCTCTTTTATTTAACGTTTAATACGTTACATCTTCGGGAAATCTTGGCCAAACGATCTCCGATGAGTCTCTCGCACTCGTATGTCACGTGGTACTTGCTTCTGCTTCAACTTAAGTACGTGTCAAAGATTTACCCCACTTGACACGTGAGTGCGAGAGTATTTTCGAAATTTGGTAAACATACTTTTTTCCGAAAATACTTCCACGAACGATACTGCCCCGATTGCACTTCTCCGAATGACACTTTCCCGAATCCAAACGAGACCAAATAAACATACACACATACATCCATCTTTTTTAATTGCACAATTAATTAAATTTATTTTGCATTTGTTTTTCGGGGAAGTGTCATTCGCGGGAAATGTCGATTCGAGGAAATGTTTTCGGGGAAATGTAATGATACGTTGAAATGTGTAAAGCCCGATTTCTCAAGGATTCAACATTTTTATCACCAAACAAAAGCATCAACCTTTGCGTCTATGAATACTACCTATACTCGATTTTTCATTAATAATAACCGCCGCTGAGAAAAAGAATTTCGAAAATTTGTGAGGTCGTCTTGATCTTCAACGTGTCTCTGAGACAGCGACACACGAAGCGAAACTTGGACGCGTCTGGAAATGTAAACGTTCCATTAGCAATCTATCGATCCTCGAAAAAGAAGAAAAATGTGTGTTTCTTAACACACAGCTAAATATCAACTGTCATTTTTGCGGTTCATTGAGGTCGAAGCGATTCATCGGCAATCGATCGACTGTGGAAAGCTCGATGAGTATTTTGCCGGAATTCTCTGGAACTTTCGCGGATATCGCGTGACGTGTGTGTTATTAACAATCATCCGATACTTGTAGATATTCAGGATTTTCTCCAGGATTGCCTGAGATAGATATAGGTAGAAATTCACTATCAATTCATAGTTTTGATCAAACTTTTTATTTCCCAACATTTTAATCATGAGCCAAGCTTAAGACGTAAGACGTAAGTCGATAAACTTTTTTCCCCATATTTAAGAAATTTAACTGGCGCACAGCCGGTTTGTCTATCAATTAAACGTCGTTTGAAATTTCGCGAAATTACGACAGATCGTAGCATTCCCGATATTCTTGATGATTTTTTTTTTTGTCGAATTTGCACTGTTTTTTATTCAACTCGTCTTCGTCTTTCGTCAGCGATATATCGAGAGGGAAAGAGACGAATCCAATACAGTGCGTAAACGGCTGCGACACGGAGGACAAGCCGACAGATTTTCTCTACGTAACGGAAAATTGTTTCACCAGCAACATCAACGTTGATCGTACAATAACATCTCTACAGTCTTGTCACTGCGAGGACAATTGCAACTCTGAGAAATGTCTATGTGGCAATATCAGTCTGAGGTGCTGGTACGACGAAGAAGGAAAGCTCATTCCGGAATTCAATTATACCGGTGCGTATATTATAATGATAAACTATTTAATATATTGGCAAAATGATTTTGATAATTTGTTCATTCGCCAACCCGATAAAAAACCGACTTCTGTGAAAATGCGACATTTTTTCAATACGCTTGATTTTTTTAAGTACGTTTATCCGTTTAGGATTTCAAAAATGTGTTACATCTGTCCAAATACAGTTATCTATGTTTCAAGTTGACACTATGAACTTTGCATTGTTAAATTGCAATGATATTATTTTCTTTTTTTAATTATTTGTATTGTATCAATTATTTTAACCGTCAAAGTTATTTCATTTTTCTCAGAACACTTTTGTGGAAAATTGAAAAAAAGGATAAACCGTAACATGGCGAAGCTTATAATTTTCAAATAAGCTTAATAAATTAAGATATTATTTTACAATTGACAAGTTATAAATTATTGAGTTTACAAACTATTTACAAATTATTAAGTTTGCGATATTATTAAGTTTTTATTATAATTTACAAATTATTATGTTTACAAATTATTACAAATAATAATATTATATAGTTGTATGATGCATGCGATAAATGACATTTTGTGTTTATTGTCTCTTCGTCGTATTATTATGAAGATGATTATAAAATAATTGTTCGTTCCGACAGATCCTCCGATGCTTTTCGAGTGTAACCAGGCATGCGATTGCAATCGGATTACGTGCAACAATCGAGTAGTTCAGCACGGTCTGACGCAGCGATTTCAGCTGTTTCGCACCAAGGGAAAAGGCTGGGGTCTTAGGACACTCAGGCGTATACTCAAAGGTACATACGTCTGCGAATACGTGGGTGAAATAATATCCGATTCCGAGGCCGATCATCGGGAGGACGATTCTTATCTCTTCGATTTGGATAATCGCGTGAGTATTCGACTAAATTATTGACGAACGCAAAAATCCATTAATTTTGATTGCTTTCGAGAGATTTTTCATTTTGTATATATTGTTCCTTTGTGCGTATTGCAGGATGGCGAGACTTACTGCATCGACGCGAGACGTTACGGAAATTTGGCCCGATTTATAAATCACTCGTGCGCTCCGAATCTACTACCCGTGAGAGTCTTTGTCGAACATCAAGACTTGCATTTTCCCAGGATCGCCTTTTTCGCTAATCGTGATATCGACGCGGACGAAGAGCTCGGGTAAGAAAATGGATTTTTCTACCTCTCGAAAAATTCTTCGACAGCTCTAACAGGATTTTCGTTTTTTGGAGTCGGAGTAAATGGAAATGAATTATCACAAATACGTCGTGTGAAAAACATGTCTGATAATGCGTTAATCACGTAATCGATTTTTCAACTTTGTAATTTGAAAGTAATGTTTCTTTTTTTTACAAGTCATTCGAAAATATTTTTTTTCCCCAGATATTTCCTCATAATTCTAATAGAATTGCTAGAATTCTGTTTTATAATTCCTTTGTAGTTATAGCTATAAAGTTCATGGAACAAATGGTAACTAGAAAAATAAAAAAAAAACTGCAATTACTTTACCAATAAATACTAATAAACTTCATAACCACAAAGTCAATATTCAATAAAGTAACCAATAAAAAAATATTTTAAAAGTTGCAAGAGATATAAATAAGATTCTTCAAGAAATACAATCGCATTGAAATAATTTTTTTCCGGATCGACAAGTATAAATAAGTTTTGAAAATCTACCGAACGTTTCATAAAATGCTGTCATTTGGAATAAATGAAAGAATACCAATTACACATACATTACGAAACGAAAGCAAAAAAATCAGTAAACAAAAAATAAAAGTTAGAAAGCGCATCTGAACAGCGTAATTCATAATGTTTATTCTGTTCGTTTACGATCGCAGGTTCGACTACGGTGAGAAGTTCTGGATCATAAAGTGCAAGTCATTCACGTGTACCTGCGGCGCCGAAAACTGTCGTTACTCCGAAAAAACTATACAAGTGACCCTCGACAATTATCGCAAGAAGATTCAACAGGAGGAAATCCTCGCTGCGCAAATGCTCCAATAAAAGTACGATAAGAGTACGACGGGAAATAAAACAGGGCAGATGGTTGTCCCTACGAGCAGAAGAAATCGGTAATTCGTTTTTCAGCGTGGGGGAATTATGTAACTGAAGGGTGTACATAAATTGTACAAATTGAACGTGTTTAATTGACCTGTACAAAAAATCCGGAAAATCGTCTGGTGTATTAATCTGATCGTGGTCGACATTATCCCAGAGCTGTAAAAAGAAATAGGATCACGGTACGCGTATTCTTGAGAACTTTCATTGTTGTTTTTTTCTCGCGCCGATAATATTTCTCTTGCATAATTGTACATGAAATCGTCGATATTCTCTTATCCTTTTTTTTTACTCGTTTGGTGCGATATTGAGAAATGTTTTTATTTTTTATTGCTGTAGATCTAATCGTGTCGTTGAGAACGAAATGGAGGGATGGGAAAAACGCATGGAAATGGTTGTTGCGAGCAGCGTGTTCAATTTATTTTTCACGAAAATCGATGACGCGAGACTCGTGATATGATCGTTATGTTGCAAAGCTTCGATCGTTATATCGATACATGAGTGACGATTCAAATATTTGTACAAATCACAAAGCTTTTTGTATAATAAAAGGAAAAAAGAGCGACTGAGCCTTATTAATTAAATGTGTTTGTCGTTTCACATTTCGGAAATACCACACGTGTAATAGTATTGTATGAAATCCGAATGTGCAGGGCATTCACAGCTACGTGGGTTTAATGAGTAAGTATAGAGCGAGCGAAACTTTTTTTCTATCAAAAACACTTCTGAACCCCTACGGGACGATCCTTACTACAAAGTTACGATACAGCCTTTTTTTTAGGCGAAGTAGAAGCTGTAGTTATAAGCTATAGAAAAAATGTACCACATGACGTATAAATGCGAGAGAATAGCTGAATAACTGAAATTGATTGACGAAGATGAAACATTTTTAACGTTTAATCAAACAACTTTCACCAGCGTCTATCGATTTTATGCAGCCTGACGCTTCTTTCGATGTAAAATATGTAAACGTCTATGAAAAAACTCGGTTTGAAAGTTTGCGAGGTTATGTCGATTTTCCACAGGCCCATAAGATGAGGAATTTGTAGCTTGTGACATACGAGTGCTAAAGAGATAGCTGAATCCTTTACGCCAACGTTTCTCAAAGATACGTACAGTAATGCCCCGCTTTACGCGAGCCCCGTTATACGCAGTTTCGCTTTAGCGTGAATTTCGAATTTCACGTTAACATGCCTCGAATTTGTTTTGTATTCACTTTTGATTATGTTTAATCGTAAGCCCCGCTAAACGCGAATTTCACTTAACGCAATTTCTTGCAGAAATTATCGCGTTAAGCGGGGTATTACTGTATCTTGTATGATAAAAGAACCGTCCTCTGCGTCTATAAATTCTACAGAGCTTACCGCTCTGTTTATGTGAAAAAAATAAACAATCGTGTATGAGAGAGTTCGTATTTATGTGAGGTTGTGTTGATCTGTTACGTGGCCTTGAGCGCCGATAAACCGAACATCCGTCGACTAAGTAGGCGAGCCGCGTCTGTAGAGCGGTTAGGTAGAATCGCGGGGGTTACCGCGAGTGCCGCTGATGTCTGATAGATGACGCCATGAATCCACTCGCTGCCCGCGACGACTTGTGGATCACCCCCCACTCGGTAGTCGGCGTGCCGCTGCCCCGGTCGCGAGTCGTTATTCACGCCGCCGTTTTCGAAATTCTTCGGAAAGCGCGACAGTTAGTGTAGCGATCGTGAAGCGTTTGCTTGCTGGTGCGGTGCGCTCGTAGCTGCATGTTAGAATTCGTAGTCGTGAATCGTGTCGCTTTGAGTGTAGTGAGGGGATGATCCGTTATTGTGTTTTAAATATATTTTTTGCCTCGGAAAAGTTTCGTGGAATAAAAAAACGGGGAACAGGGTAAAGCGCGCGCGCATTTCGTTTCGACTTTGTAGAGGGAGCAAAAGGACGCGTTTGAATTGCACGACGTGGAAAAAAATGTAAATACATTGGCCGGGCTACAAATTTACGGGGTATCGTTTGAAACTTAATAGAAACCGTTTATCGGCTTAGTACGCGAAATGAGATGTGCTGGCGCTATCCACCCTCGTATCTTTCAAGTGTTTTATTCGTGGTGTTGGTAGTGGTGATAATTCGTGTTACACGCTCGTCGAGGATTCAAAGTACGGAATGGCCAGCTGACGGATATTATATTCGATCGTTTTCAACGCAGTAATTTCCGCGACGGCGAGGCTGACGATCAACGAAACAGTGGAAGGTAAGTTCTTTAAATATTAATCATTTTGAAATATTCGATTTTATCAATGTTATTTATTAACACCTTAACCTACGCGGGCTATGCCCGTGTACAATGGTCGGGCATAGCCCCCGGTAACATTTATAAAATGGCGGGCATAGCCTGCGTACGATCGTCGGGCCAAACGTAAATATTACGGACATAGCCCGCGTACGATAGTCGGGCCAAACGTAAATATTACGGGCATAGCCCGCGTACGATGGTCGGGCCAAACGTAAATATTACGGCCATAGCCCGCGTACGAGCGATGCCCGTCGTGTTTACGATCGTTCGGATTAGCGTGTTACACAAGTCGTGCAAGTGTCCCGAACGCTGCGCGAGCTTGTATACAATTTCGGCCCAACATCTGCGAATCTAAATCGTAGGTCAAGGGGTTAAAACGTGTAACGGAAAAAATCTTGGAAAAAGATCCGAGTAATACCAGGAGTAGAATGAAAATGTCTACAAAAATAAGATAATTACATAATCATTTTTAAAATAGCAGTAAGTGTACATAAATTCTAAAAAATGCGATAATAGCAAAAAATATTTAAAAATTGTTTAAAAAAATGCCACAAACACAAAAATCTACAAAATAGGAAAATCAGAAATTCTTAAACAATCGCGATCACGACGAAATAGATATTAACAAATCTATCATACACAAATTCATAAAAAATACTAAACGTTTTATTAAATACGTCAATTTCAAGAAAATTATGAAACGGGATTATGCATACATATTAAAATGGAAAAATATAATGGATTTAAAATACAAGTTAGAAAAGTAATGGGAACGGGCATAATTACTTCTGAAGCAATCGGAAATATTCGCGGCGCCGGAAATAACCACGGAGTTCGCATATAGACCCACCGCCATTATCGTACTTGCTTGCAAAACTCCGAGCAGTATTGAATGCTCGGAAAACACGTGCCTGTCGTCAAAGTCCCTCACAGTAACTCGGACATTTACGAATAATGATAAATACTCCTGATAATTCGAATATGAATTTTTTTCACTCACTGACAATTTCAAAAGTTCGAAAAATATTGTGGCGCTCCCGAAACGCACAAGAAGTAACCGGAAGTCCTCGACTTTTCGATATTTATGCTGAAACCCCAACGGTATCATCATTTCATATTTCAGGGTATTTAGAGGTTAGATTGAACGACCGCAAACACCGACGACGAAACAGGTGGTTGCGGTTACGATTTTTAGAACGCTGGATCATGCTTTTTAATCGAAAGCCACTTATTATATTTATCCTTACTTTTTTCCTTACTTTCTTATTTTCTCTCGCTTTTATTTTAATTGTTCGCTCGTTTTCCATTTATCATTTTGACCTTCAAGGACGTAGTTGTGACACCAGTGATGGCCAAACAAACCCAGCCGACCCACACAAATCTAAATGATCCTAGATATACCCAAACGAACCAAACTAATCCAAATAATCCCGAACAAACCAATCGTGGTAACGACCTTTTCGCATAGGACTATATCTATCACGAGAAATCCATATTTCTTATTCCAACAACTTGTGCAGAATTTTAGAAATTCCTCATATGAGATATTAGTATTCGCACGATCATTGTAAACATGCTGTATATTTTAGCCGTCCTGTTTGAAGATTGTTAGAAAGTTTGCATTATCACGAATCAAATGTTTCGGAATTTTTGCACACGTCATAGACACTTTTGACTTGTGCAAAAATGAATCATAAATCGAAGTTTTTAATTGCTGAAGGTACCAAACAAATATTTGGATTCTCGTTCCAATCCGCCAGTCTGCGAAACTCGATAGAAATAATTTTGACCTCGTTCCATCGATCTTTTGCTTGTTTTTACAGGAAGATAAAATTTGTTGGGTTTTACTCGAGATCGTCAATTATTACGACTGAACACCATTTGTTATAACATTTTTTGAAAGCCGAAACGTTTATTTAGTTTTTTTTTTTTTTAATTCAGTTTGGGAAACTCGAAGAAATGGATTGTTCTGTCAATCCAACGATCTTCATTCTCAAGTGAAATGGAAATTCTCTTTCCAAGTCGTTATGGTTTTTCTGAGATTGTCAATTATTATGACTTTATTTGGGTTTGTTTGGGTTTCTACGTCTAAGTCGTTATGGTTTTTCTAAGATTGTCAATTATTATGACTGATCGTAACGTTTTTTTGACATTTATCAAAAGTCAAAAGAATTCGTTTAGTTTTGCTTGAATTATTGTTTGATCGTTTACGATAAAAATCCTTCAGAGATCAGTGAGCTCGATTGTTGAAACGACAAACGTAAACTGCGGGGTCGAATGCTTCACGTTCTTTTTCTACATTTTTGTTGTTGTCAATGCTCCAATGTTTGCCGATTGAGAAGTATTCTCTTATCATATCCTGTTTATCACATGCCACATCGTCGGTTAAGAAGATAGAATTGGGCGTGGCATCATTCGTCGCAATTACGTCATAAAAGAAAATGAGAAAAGTTCTACTTTTCCATACCGCACAGGAGGGCACAGGGAAACTAACGAAAATCGATGTTTGTCTTCTTAATAATCGGCGGTCACCAATTCTACCATTGTCCATTCGACATGATGAATCAAAGGGACAATAATTTTTCCTTCTCTCATTGCTGACCCACGTTCACTAATTTCATCCGGAACGTGTCCCCCCTTCGAAAACATCGCCAAGAACGGTTCTCGAAATTAGCGACAGTCAATCTACCGTTTTCGACGAATTTTTCCGCTTCCTCGGTGGCTCGCCCTGCAGTCGTGCGATAAGCCAGAACACGCAACAACATCGTATCTCGAATGGTGAACAGCCCCGCGTATTATTTTCTTCCTTCTTCTCTTTCCTGAAAACGTTCGCATCACAGTGACAGCGCAAAGAAATACGCGAAAATATGGCGATAAAAGGGAGATGAAGAGAAATAGGGGAGGGTCTGATGCGGGGGTGACTAGGACGGAGATTAGTTCTCGAGGGTGTTTTTCTCTGTTTCTACTAACCCTACAATACACCCGAGCTTTCCTTTGTCCTTTCTTTCACGTCTCTTCTCTCGCAATAGCCTCTTCCTTAAATGGGAAGCGAAAAAGGGGTAAAGAAAATGTTTTTTATCTACGAGATTTTTTTTTTCGTACGCATAGTGTATAACTATAGAAGGGATACTTCCATTGTCAAACCCCTGGGAGAAATCAACATGTTTTTTTTTTTGCTCACCAAGAAATCAGCCGATTGGATCTTCTCGTGGAACACTTTTTGGTCAAACCCTTTTTTTTTTCTTTGTTCTTGTTCTTTAATCACGAATTTTGCAAGTTTGCATTGTTGCATTGCATTGAAAAACATTTTTTTAATTTATTCGTATTGGAATGTTCGTTTTTCAATAAATTTCATGAATTATTCATTTTATTATAATTATTTTCATTACTGTTATTTTCATTAAATGAAAAATGTTTATTTTTATTAAATATTATTTTATTTTTAATATTAATTCATTGTAATTATTAATTTTATTTTTCCTTTTCGTTATTTTCCATATTGATGACGAAAACGGTAATTATAGAGATAGAGAATATCTTGGAGGGTTGTTGATAAAGTCATGGGGTTGAAGTTTGCGTAATTGGGTTTGAAAGTTTATTTTTTTTTATTTCCTCATGCCCTTTGCTATCGAAAAACTTGAAAATTTGAGTTGTAGAAATTGGTAACAACGACAGAAAAAATTATAAGATATTTTAAAAAACAGCATAATCAATGTGGTTATATTTTTGAATTTCTATTTTTTTTTATTACAATTAACAGAAATAATAATAAAGTAAAAACAAAATTATTGGTAATTGTTGCTTGATTAGATTTTTCAATTTCTGATTTTCATTATTATCGAAGGAAGCTCATAATTAGAACTTTTGTAATTGCTGAAAGTACCAAACAAATATTTGGATTCTCGTTCCAATCCGCCAGTCTGCGAATCTCGATAGAAATGATTTTGACCTCGTTCCTTCGATCTTTTGCTCGTTTTTAAGGGAAGATAAAATTTGTTGGGTTTTACTCGAGATCGTCAATTATTACGACTGAACACCATTTGTTATAACATTTTTTGAAAGCCGAAATGTTTATTTAGTTTTTTTTTTTAAATTCAGTTTGGGAAACTCGAAGAAATGAATTGTTCTGTCAATCCAACGATCTTCATTCTCAAGTGAAATGGAAATTCTCTTTCCAAGTCGTTATGGTTTTTCTGAGATTGTCAATTATTATGACGTTGTTTGGGTTTGTTTGGGTTTCTAAGTCTATGTCGTTATGGTTTTTTTAAGATTGTCAATTATTATGACTGATCGTAACGTTTTTTTTTTTACATTTCTCAAAAGTCAAAAGAATGCGTTTAGTTTTGCTTGAATTATTGTTTGATCGTTTACGATCAAAATCCTTCAGAGATCGGAAAGCTCAATTTTTGAAACGACAAACGTAAACTGCGGTGTCGAACACCTCGCGTTCTTTTTCTACTTTTTTTTTCGTTGCTGTTGTCGAAACGGGATCTCAGTTTACCCAAAGGGAAAAGAAGGGCAAACCTTGAATTCAACGGATCATCGTTCTGTATCGGACGTGATTGACGAGATTGAATTTCATCCTTCCAAAGCTTCCTCAGCCTAGTCCCCTCTCTCCATTTCGGTCCCTTCCCCACCTCTGAAGCACATCGTTGTCAATCCACCCCTGTTCATACTGAGCCTTGTTCGACGTTTCTCAGCATTTCCGGTTAGATCGAGGGAAACGAGAAGGGTAGAAAAAACAGTTTTAACCCACACCATCATTCCTCCTTCACTAAGCTACACGCCCTCTGAAGCTTGACGTTTGTATCCTCGTCTTGCTTGATGAGGAAGAAAACTTGGCAAAGTTGGGTGACACGGAAAATTCTCATCATTTTGTGGACTCAGAAAATTCTTGGGTTGGTCAAAACGTCACCCTGGGGTCGTAACGGCTCGTAGCTCGTGACGTAAGAGGTTAAAATGCTAAGCGTATTTTTTTATATTTAAAAAAGAAAGAAATCCTAATACATAATTTAAAGATTTTTTTTTCGATAAAAGGAAAGACGAGTTACAAATTTATTATCTAAGAGCTCTTCGTTTTTTTGTAACAAAAGGAACAGAGTCGAAAATTTTAAAACGATGGATTTTTTCTTTTTTTTTATAAAGTTTAAAAATACCTGAAGTTTAAAATCTTCATTTTCTTCTTCCATTGGAAAAATAATAAAATGGTCTTTGATATAAATTATTTCGCAGGCCTTCGAAGAGTTTCGCGACTTTCTGAAAAAATATAAAAAATCTTTTGGCAGGGTTTATAAGGGTCTTTTATAGTCATTAAAAGAAGTGTTTTTTTTTTTTTTTTTAAGTTTTTATAGGGCTAATAAGTTCGTTTTACGGACTTTCAAAGAGATCTTTGTCTTTTCTGAGAAATGGTGAAAAGACCTGAATCAAAATCTAAAGTCCTTTTTTTAATATAAATAAACTAAAATTGTTTTAGCTTTAAATGAAAGATTTTTTTTTTTGGTTTCGTCAGACACCTGACAAAAATTGGTAGGGAGATTGACGATTGGGGTGTACGCAATGAGTGGGGTAAAGTGCATCGTACTCTCTCGTTATTTTCCAACCACCAATGTACCCCAGTTCCCCAGCGTATCAATCTGAATATTCATGAGCTGCACTGTGAGGAAACGACTCGGTTTACTATGGTGGTAGGGAACGGACTTGAGAAACGATAAGGCCTGTCAGCTCGCTTCTTCCGTTTCTTTCTATATTTCTCTTTAATCCCCCCCCCCCTCTTCACCGCTTTTTCCGCTATCTAGGTGAAGTCTTTATTCTCTTGTGTGGAACAGTTATGTGCGTTTTTATTAGCACGTGTCCACACTCAGCTACAATTAATTTATCTCTCAGATCTCCGAAAAAGACGATTATTTCGAATGGATTTTTTAAAAACGTTTTTTTATTAACTGTGATTAAATGGAAAAATAAGTATTATTTAGAGAAATAAGTTTTGAAGGGATAAGTAGAATTATTGAATAATCGTTTGCACATTTGTTTGGACTTGCATCGGTTAAATCGTGTATCACATTTTATTAGAAAATGGTAATAATTAAAAAAGTTATTACTCTCTTGAAATATACAAATAGATATTGATGAATGAAGAAATATTTTTCGAAAGGATAGAAAAAGTTATCTTTTTTTTTAAAAATCATGGGTATGACAATGTATTACGAGTTCTCGGTTTCAACCCCCCCCCCCCCCGCCCCTTTTTCGTTTGGGTTTGTTTGCGCTCGGGAGGGTGAACGCCGTAATCGAAAGCTCTAAACCGTGAGAGTTCTTTGATGAAGTCTTGTCATGGCAGGAAGGAAACGCACGTATGGACGGGGGTGACCTTTTAAATCCGAGAGTTTCGTTCGTGTATACAGAAATGTTTACACAAGGCCTTTCGGGTCGGGAGCTCCTAATGGGTCCGACATTTCGATTGTTTTTTTTTTGCGCTGTTATTCGTCACGTTCTTTTGTACATTATTTAATTGCTTTTGCTTGTTTGTCAAACGATCTCGAATTGCCATTACAGTGTTATTGTTTGCTTTACATAGAATCACAAAATACTAATTTTCTTCCTTTTTTTTCCTTTTTTTTTTTTTTTCTTTTATTTTTTTTTTTTTTTTTGGGCCCCCCCCCCCCCCCCCCGGCAGCAGCAACCAACCTCTCTGTACCGTATTCATCGTGCCATTTCTATCATGGGCATAGGGAAACTACGAAAAACCTATTTAACAAAATACTATGTATTTATTTATTTGAGCATAAGAATTCCAAATAAAATTGGTACGTTTCTTAAAGTTATCCGATTTCATGAGAATTTGATTTTTTTGAAACGAGCCTTTCAGTACGAAGTTGTGAAATGAAATTGGTAGAATGGAAGATCGGAAATATTGAAAAATCGTAGAATGGAACAGAGGAAACGTAGTATTGGATATAAAATGGCAAAATGGCAAGGTTGAAGAAAAAGAGAGAATAGTGAAATTGTAAGATGAAAAAGTGTTATAGTTGCAAAATTTGAGAACGATAAAACGGAAAAATGGCAAAATAAACGAAACAATGGAATAACAAAATCTTGTAATGGAAAACTACTGAAACGATAAAACGCAAAATTGACAGGATAGAGAAACGATAGATCGATAATACGGTAAATTTGTGAAATTGTAAATCGCCAGAATGGAAAATCGATCGCGTTCATCAATTTTTCAACACAGCAGTGTTTGGACGTATGCTTGTATCGGTATACTCGGGTCTTGTCGTGGAATTTTCTGTACGTCTAAAAACATACATAGCCGTCTATGGGCGGATGACCTTACACCGAGGGTGGAGTCCGGATGAGTAAAAAGGGGAGAAAATGTAAGGAAGCATCCCTGTATAGTCGACTGAACTGGAACCCCCGGTGTTTGACGGTTGGAAAGATCGCTCGAGTTGAAGAGCGAAGGGTAAAAAAGTCATAGAAGGGCCAACATCATCATGAGAGAATCATCAGAATCGTAATAATGCCACTGAAACAGAATACCTCAAATTTATAACGACGACGAAATAAATTCAAACTATAAATGGACTTTAAACAAAAAAATAAGATTATAGAAAAAATAAAAATATAGAAAAAATAAAAATATAGAAAAATAAGAATATGGAAAAAATTAAAACATAGAAAAATAAAAAATAAATGCACTGTAAAAAAAACGGTTTTTAGAGGAGCTGTCCTCATTCTCCTCCCTCCCTCGCTCTCTCTCTCTCTCGGTGCGTGCTCACTTTTAATTTAACTTCTGACGAACCGATAAGTTTCATCTCCGAGCGCTATCCCGCAGTCTCTAACGATCTTGGATCCAACTTTCCTTCAATCACGAATTTTTAATCTGACTCCACAATTATCATTGATTATTCATTATTCCTCATGAATTACGTCAGAAATTGAGCATTAACATATTTGTATAGTTTTTATATCCTTTCAACGTGAATGTTACACGACTTATTCAATTACGACTCTTCCTGGTTTCATTTTTGCAAAGCCTCTCGTTGACTTTGCAAACGTTTCTTCAATTCCATTTAAGCACGGAATATTCATTGTCAAAGTTTCTCACTTCTAGCTTTTATAACGTTTAATTATTGCTATCACGAAGTATTGGTTTCAATAAGCTTTCGATAAGAATTATAATGTCAATTTAGTAATTTAATTTTTGCAATGTAACACAAATATCGTTTCGCGGATATTAAGAATACATTTTTATGATTATTAAATGATCGTTATTTATATAATTATTTAAATAATTGGATGATAACGTATTATTGTAAAAAATAACTAATTAATTACAATAATAATATTAGTCACAAGTGTTTTATAAAATACTAATAATCATAATAATAATAATGGCAACAACAACAACAACAACAACAACAATAATTACTGTAATAACAATAACAGACAACAACAACAGCAGCAATAATAATGATTACATTGACCAGCGAACTATTTAGCCAAATTACTAAACAAATTAATAAATTAATAACAGTGCAATGCTAGATAAAAATCGGATAAAAGTATAAATGAGATAATTAACAAAAATTGCAATATTGTTTATAAAAAGAAAATAAGTTTCCACGTTGTTCCAATAAATATCTCATAAACGTCGCGATCGTGTTTCCCTTTTGTTTATGCAAGGACGGTTTTTTTTTTTCGAGCCTTGAAAAGTGCAACGTTTGCACATACGTAAATTTGAATGCGTTTGCCAATCTCGAGGGGAAAAAATATCCATACGGTATCCTCAATGCTGTCGGATTCATTGCAACATTGACAGGGCTAACCTGCCGGCTGATCCAATCAAACCAGAACACGCAGACGTCTTCATGTGTGAAAAAGTTTGCGCCCGTGTATGTCATTGGATAAGCGGATCAGCGACAACGTCTCTGATGCCACGTCATTCGTGAAAGCGAACTGCAAGGTGGGACAACACGTGTGGGATTCCGATGAAAATAAGAAAAAAAAGTTGCCGAGTCACGAGTATACGCATGTTTCCGTTAGTATAGAGGCAAATGTGTTACTCAATCGGGAAGGAGAATCGAAGGACTCCTCGGAGCGTATGATGATGTTTACTTTAGTTTATTCGACGCGTAGAGCTGAAACGGACGGAAACGACAATGCCAGGGCTGGGGGAATAAAAGTTTGAGGTTTAGGGATTAACGTGATTCTCAAATGATCCCATACGCAAGTTTGGGTCTGTTTGGGTTAGTAATATATACATATATAACATATATATAATAATAATATATATTTCTATAAAAATATAGAAAAATAATATATATAATAATATATATATTATTATATAAGGAACCTGACCCATGTAAGGCCCAATGCCTAATAAAGTCCATGTTTTAAATATCCAAAAGTACAAAGTCAAACGGTTTGAGCTCTCATCGTCGAGTGTCCAACTTTGGCGAACCCAAACAAATTTGCAGTCTAAAATTTCGTATCTAAAATTTCGACGTACCAAAACTTTCGAAAACGAAAAATGTTTTCTATGTTACTTAGTGAATCTTTATTCTAATTATATGTAGTGGTTTATCAGCACGATACATTTTGTTATCAAAATTTAAGTTTTTTTGTTTTTATTGAAGATTATATATTTAAAAAATGTCTTTTTGTACGAAGTTACAACCGGCATGGCTTTATTAGGAACAGTGGTCTGAATAAGGCCCAGGACATGCGTTTTTAAAAAAAGCTTACAGTTTATACTCAACATTGATTTTTGAACTAAAATTATTATTAATACGTTGATTTATTGAATAAATGATTAAATACATATTTTTGTATTATTTCTATATTCATGGCATTTCTTTCTAAAATGTTTCTAAAATGATTTATTCATTTTTCGTGACTATCTTTCTTTATTTCACTACGAAATAGATGTATCATTCAGATTTCAGATTTAACAAATCAAGTTTTTCGAAACGCCCACTATGAAACTTTTTTTCGCCGATCGTGTCTCAAAAAACTTTTATAAAATTTTATAGCCCAAAGTTATATTGAAAAGTTTGAAAGATTGCGAGATTTAATTTTATTTTTTTTTTAAGTAAAAAAAGGTCTTTCCGACTAATATATATTTAAATATAAAATATGTATGGCGAATCATAATAAATATTTGAAAAAAAAAAGAAACAGTATGTTTCAAAAAAGAGACACTTTCGGGTTACGTTTAAATTTAACTGTGCGATGTACCCAAGTTTATTACACTTATTTTGGTCTTGTAAAAAAAAAAAAAAAAAACTTAGTGAAAGCAAAGTTTCAGTTATTCGAGAGAAAAACAAACACAATTTTCTCTTTCGCTCTGAAAAGTACCCTCGCAGTTATTCTTTTTATTTATTTTTCTGTACCACAAAAACAACCCTTATCATTCTTTTTTATCTTTTATCATCTCTCTCTCTCTCTCTCTCTTTTTCTATCTTTCTTCCTCTTTCTTTCGGTCCCCTTTCGGCACACAATTTTTCCAGAGGCTGCGTTTTGAAAGGCGTCTTCCCTATGGTGTGGGCTATATATGCACATCCATTCTCCCTGGCCTTCTCCAATTTCACTAATGCGTCATATGTATTACTTAGTAGTTTCAGGCATCCCCTATTTTTCTCTCAGACTGATTACGATCGATGCTCATTGGACGTAAAATTCTGACCCGGCGTTTCCAAAACGAAATATCTATGATAATCCAATGTACGTTGGGTGCCAGATATGGATTCTGGATTTTGTAACATTCGAAGTGACGGAAGGAATTTTTTTTTAGCTTTGACGAAGAGACTGACTCAGTCGAGGGAGAGAAAGAGAGCAGTCGGGAGTGCGAGGAAGCGTTGCGTTGCTTGAAGAGAGAAGTGGGATGTTGATTATCGGAAATTATTTCAAGAATCTTATTTTTCAATTCCTTTATCAGCTAAGGAATTTGTCAAGTCTAATGTCTGATGCTTGTGTAGATACGTCAATAGATGAATAGATAAATCGATGAATAAGTGAATCAATGAATCAATGTATGTATGAATGGATGAATGAATGTTTGAATACATGAATGAACGTTTGAGTACATTAATGGATGCTTGAACACGCGAATGAATGTTTGAACACATGAATGGATATTTAAATACATGAATGGATGTTTGAATGCATGAATGAATGTTTGAATGGACGAATGAATGATTGAATACACGAATGGCTGTTTGAATACTTTAATGGATGCTTGAATACACGCATGGATGTTTGAATACACGAATGAATGTTTAAATACATGAATGGATGTTTGAATATACGAATGAATGTTTAAATACATGAATGAATGTTTGAATATACGAATGAATGATTGAATAAATGAATGAATGCTTGAGTACATGAATGAATGGTACATGAATGAATACATGAATGGATGTTTGAATACTTGAATGGATGCTTCAATACATGAATGAATGTTTGAATAAATGAATGGATATTTGTATACATAAATGAATGTTTGAATAAAAGAATGAATGCTTGACTACATCAATGAATGGCTGAATACATGAATGCATGTTTGAATAATTGAATGGATGCTTGAATACATGAATGAATGTTTGAATATACGAATGAATGTTGGAATACATGAATGAACGTTTGAATACATGAATGAACGGTTGAATACATGAATGAACGCTTGAATACATGAATGAATGTTTAAATACACGAACGAATGTTTGAACAAACGAATTAAAGCTTGAATACACGAATGAACGAATACTTTCATTAATCAAATAATTAACGAGTCATTGAATGATTAAATAATTGGGCGCAAGGAGTTTGAACAAACGATTAAATGAATAATTAAACGAATAACGTTTCTATTCCGACGAGTTTACAATCGAGGTCCTCGAGGTCTTTATCATCTTTCCCATTGATCGTTCCAAGTTTCTTTTCTCGTCGGATTGTCTTTTATGCTTGAACGGCGCGGCAGGCGCGGCAGCCGCGCCACTGTGTTTACGTGTATTGGAAGGTCGCTCGCAAGCGAATTTCAAAAGCACCAAGCAGCTTCAAGCAGACGAAGCTTTCTTCGAGGTTGGCCGGGTTGTGTGCTCGCCAGGGTTGCCAACGAACTCTCATTGCAAATGCAACTTCCACGATACCACGAGGCTTCCCACCCGCAGTGGGATTTTCACGAATGTATCTCTCGCAAAACGCTTCAAGTCCTTCGTCCACTCGCCTGTACTCCAACCGCAAGGGATTCCTCACGTTGTGTCGCACATCGGGGGAAGTTATACGGTTGCGTCGAATGAATATTTGTGTCGCACTCTCTCTCTCTCTCTCTCTCTCTCTCTCTCTGACTGCTATCAGGCTATTGACATTTTATTTCATTTCGTTGCGTCGGAAAAGAACCGCTCGGAAATCGATAAACCGAGCGGAACTTGGAGGGAGGGAAAAAATCAGGTTTTCCTTTTCAGGCCAACGCACTTCGTACCGGAAGTTAGGCTTTCTTCTCTCTAGAGGCTACCCTACCGTTCGTTTTCAATTGACAGCTGATTTGTGAACTTTGCTCTACCTATCAGCGTTCCCACGAAATTATTCATCGATATTTTTTTTTTTTTTTCTTGTTTTTTTTTGTCTTTTTGGTCCATTGTTTACATCATTTGTAGATGATTGTCTTTTCGATCAATTTCTAGATGGGCTTTTTTGTCAACAAAAATTAAGAGCCAAAAACAATTTATTTTGGAATCTCGGGGCTCGATTTATAATTTTATGTATTTATTATGTTTTATTATATTTTATTATTTATTTATTATTTATTTATTATATTCTTATTTCATTATATATTTATTATTATTGTTATTATTATTATTATTATTATTATTATATATTTATATATCTTATTCTTTGGATTTCTGTGTGTTTTTATTAAAATAAAATTAACTAATTATTCACGTTGTTTTTCACTCAAAATATTTGGTCCAGATTCATTTTATTTATTTAATTATCATTTCATTGGGTCGGTTCTTTTATTTTAACATTTGTAAATGATTTCTTTGATATTTAATTACCTCGGGTCCCGATTCTTTTGACTAATTTATTAATCAATAAAAAGAATCAGCACCCAACGACCTTTACCCACTCGCGTTGCAGACATTCAAAGTTGCGTGTATCACGCGCGTTATTCCACCGCAACCGGTTAAATAAAAATAAAATAAATAATTAAACGATTCTTTTCCATAAAAAAAGAAGCAACCGAATGAACTCCGTTTGTTCAATAACACGAAATTTACAACATTAATTAAATTACTTAAATATATGAACTAAATTAATAATATAAAATATAGAAAAACAAAATTGACGATATATGCTTATATTTTTAACTTACGTTTTACTTAATCCTTATCACTTCCGTAAAGTATCTTTTTTAAGGTGGACAAAATTTAACTCAACTAGAGAAACCAAACAATATAGAGATAAACGAAAGCAATTGAAAAATAAGAAAATCAAATTTGCTTTTACATGATTGATATTTGATTTGATTTAATGTTATATTTAAATTATATGTTTTTTTTTTTTTTTTTTTTTACGTAATATTTTGTATTCGCGAAATTTGTGAAACGAAACAATTGGATTCACATTCACTTATCGTTATATCATAATCGAGAGGAAATTTTCGTTGATGCAATAACTACAAAGTTGAGATGCATTTCGTTTTGCTACCTCGTGAGACTTTTGGCTTCGTATAGATACGCGGGCTATAATCTCGTTTCCTCGTTCATGTTGCTCTCAAAGGCACAAGCATACGTGTGCTTCCTATTTATTTGCTACTGTATATACGTCTACATTGGATACCAGGTTGGCACATGTAAGGTTGCAGACCGCATCTCTGTGGGAGGGGCGTGATATTGTAATGAACCCTTTGATGTATGTCTATACCGAGATTCACCTGCATGTACGTTGAAATCGGGTATCTGATGTACATGTCGATACATATGTCTTCGCATGTATGTGTGTGTGTGTGTGGAACACGGAAAATTTTCCGGCTTTCCAATGGCTCGTTCTCGTTGAATAAACGTATCTGATTTACGAGGAGGCAGTGGTTTCCGGTAAGCCAGAAGTACACGAAACCGAATGATTTTCAATATTTTTTTTTTCGTCAGACCTTTGAGAATACTGAGTTGAAATTTGATACACAATTGTTACGTAAGCTCGCTGACTAAAAAATCGGAATTTTTTTTTTTTTATCTTCAAGTCTAATTCTCGTCATTAAACAATAAGAATTTTTTTAATGAAATATATTGTCCTTGGTACTTTTGAGTATTGTATTTCGGAATGCGATTTTTTCTTTTTTTCTTTTTGTTTTGTTTTTCCGAATAATTTTCAATATTTTTTTTTTCTTTGCGAGAGCGGTGAGAATTCCGAGTCGAGATTTTATAGACAATTAGTACAGAGGCTCGCGGTGTTTAACTCATTTACGATCAAGAATCGCCATTTTTTTCTATTATTTTCAAGTCAAATTTTCATAATTAAACAATTCGAATTTTCGAATAAAAAATATTGTCGTTGGTACTTTTGAGTGTACTATTTCAGAATCCGAGTACTTTTCAAATCCGATATTTGTTTATTTTTTCCCCGAATCGTGACATTTTTCTCGCCGTTTAAAGCGAAAAAACCATTTTGTGAAAATGAAAATGAAAAGGTAATTACGACGAATTAAAAAAAGATCCGTCGTTTAACTACAATCATTTTATGCACTCATGGTTGAAAAGGAGAGACGAATATTAGCGGACGTTGAAGGTTGAAAAAAAAAGAAGAAAAAAAAAAGAAAAAAAAAAGAAAAAAAAAGAAAAAAATAAAATGTATGAACGGCGAGGGCGAGTCGATCACAGAGCCAATGTACACCTCGTTAATGATATACGAAAACAAAGTTCGTTTTCTTAGGGGATGAGCGATCCGATTAGTTTCGCGTTTTCCCATTCCACCACTAAATTCACTGTTCTAGGGGGTCAGCGGAATGTAAATGTACTTGTCACGTGATATCAATCAGAATTCGATGTGCATTTTTAGGAAAAATGTACTTTCATATATTCATCCACACGGGGATGCGTACCATTTTATCGAAGTTTTACATATTATATATAGAGTGACCTGAATAATTATGGCCAAAAGAAAAATTCAGGTACCTCGTATCAGGGTCTAACTTTCTCTCCTTCTCCGTTTATACTTTGCGATTTTTTTGGCTTTTCGAAAATCGTCTTCTCACTTTTGTTTTTCAGTTTTCGTTCCATTTGATATTTCATTTTTTCGAATACAATTGGAGGCTAGATGAGAATGGGGTTTTTCTTACTAGGTCGTTGGAACACAATGCAAACGATCATTGTCCAATTCAAATTTTTATTTCATTTTTTTTTTTTTTTTTTTTTTTTTTATAAAGTTTTTATTTAATATTTTCCTTTTTTTTCTTAACGAATAATTTTGTATTTTTTTGTCCGGAAGAGATTAACAATTTGTTTTTTTTTTGTTTTTTTTTTTTTTTTTTTTTTTTTTTAGAAAGCTTTTAATTAATACTGACCATTGTTTTCTGAACGAAAATTATTATGAATTCGTTGATTATTGAATAAATGATTAAATAAATATTTTTGTTTTATTTCAACATTCGTAGCTCTTTTTTGTACTTAAAAACAAATAAGTTGGGTCTTAAGTGGATCCGGTACCTTAACGTAAGAAAAATTGAAAACCTGTTTTCAATTTTCGGGATATTTGTCGAAAAAGTTTGTATTTTCCCTTCGGTGGTGACTTCATGATTCACCCTGTATATCGCTATCACTATGTATATCGTTAGCTCCATGAGCGCATGTATGCATGAATAAAAAGCGAATAAGCGATCGAGGAATATGATAACGAGAGAGGCAGAGTAATGACAGGAGGAGAGAGAGAGAGAGGGACTGAGAAGCGGAAGGAAGGGAGGGAGAGGGCGGTAGAAGAGAGAACGGACGGCAGGCTGTCCCGGGCATCGATCGAGACGGACCATCACGAGCGGGCCTGGGAAAATGGATACATTTGTGCCTTCTCGTTCGGTTTTCGTACGCCTCTTTTGTATATCGGGTCGAAATCGGAAAGTACAAAAATAAAAAAAAAAAAAAAAAAAAAAAAAAAACAAAAAAAAAAAAAAAAAAAAAAAAAAAAAAAAAAAAAAAAAAAAAAAAAAAAAAACAAATGAAGAATCCATCATTGAGGCACAATATAAAAATATCCATTTTTTTTTTCTCAATCCAATTTTTACCATTTCAATTTTTTTTTTCAAATAGTCAGAGAAAAAATAACAATGCCAATTTTTATTTCATTTTTTCGATAATTTTTTTCCAGAAATTACACATTTTGTAGGGAATAAAAAAATCTGGAAAATTTTTAGGTATATATTATAAATAGTTCAGGCATCGAGTCTCGCAGTTTTTTCAGAGTTTTTTACGAAATTTAGTTTCCTATTTCTTATGATTACTTATAAGAAATTTTGGCTGTACTAACACAGTTCATACTTAAATTAATTTTGAAAAATATGTAAAAAGATTTTTATATTGATTACGTACTTTAAATAAAGATAATATTTTTTCATCGTTTGCCCATATATTGGTTGGTATGTGTATTAACAAATTTTTATAACAATTTTTATCAACCAATAATAATGAAATTATAAAGTATTTCGAAAAGTCTTTTTTCCAGCTCGAAAAACGTTGATCTGAGGAAAAAATGATTTTTTCCTTTTTTTTTTACTTTTTTTTCTAATTGGTGTTTTTTTCCCCCAGCGGTTTGCAACTTTGTGATTCTACCAGTCCCCGAATCAACTTTCCCTTTCTCCTTCTCTTTTTCATCGCTTTTTATTTACCTCATTATTTTTACATCCCTGGCCAGTACCCCACCTGTAACGCAACCTCCATTGCGGCCACAGCTGACTTACGCTGCACTATACCGCATTTACCGAAGGTCCGGTGAAACTATGGAAACCCGTTCCGGTATAAACGGCCTTTGTATTTTCTGATTTCTTGGTATACAGACCTTTTGCTCAAGGTATGCACACCGATGACTCAGAAAAAATGGCCTTCCACCCATTGGTCGATGTGCTAGACAGAGCGGGGCTAACCGGTCACCTATCCAAGCAGCCTCTCCCGATTCCCCTTAACTTCGGTGATCACCCGAGCCGTACTTCGACCGCCTATCCACCAGAATCGGTTAATAGTAATTTTCTAATTTTATTAAATAAACATTTATGAAATAATAAACAAATAAATAATTTTCTTAATATTAACAATAATTAAATATTATTAATAATTAATGACATGATTAATTATTAATAATAACGCAAACAAACCCACCAGCGTCGGTTAATAATAATTTTATAATTTTATTAAATAAATAGTTATGAAATAATCAATAAAT